>PRKT01002069.1:4265-35761 GCA_003671525.1 Saccostrea glomerata | reverse complement strand
CTGTAAACTATGATAATTTATCAAGTCTGTTAAATTCCACATAAAAGAATTATTTAAACAAAATAAGCAGGATTAAATCATCATCAAAATACTTTTGATCATTTTACAGATGAATGTATAAATACTAGGGCGATATATACGGCAACAGTTGCTAATTATACACTGTGTAAATGCATCCTCAAAACCACGTCTTTTCAGCAAGTAATCGCAAGTGCGCTGCGGGGAAAAGGATAACGTCATCAAAAGTTAACAAATGTAATGCTACTATTACGTCACAGACAGCGCAAGAGGCAAAGAGTTAAATGTAGATTTTTAGGCAATGTTTGAATACCCCTACCACCCCACCCCTTCCTTTTTTACGTCGCAGACCATAAACGTTTGACGAAACGTCGTTTACAGTGCAAATATACTAGTATTTCGTCATTTGAATCCCGGAGGTATGCATTAGTTTTTAAATTCACGAATGCAGATTAAATATTGACTACTGTTTTTATATGTATCAGGAAAAAAATACTGAAGAGTTTTAGTGTTTTGTCCATATATTATGCGTTATGCATTCCATATCTTATGAAACCTGGATACGAATTCAAGTTATGTTGAATTTGAATATGTTGATTCGTAATTTTATTTTTATAATTTTATTTATAAAAAAAACGGTGTATATTCAATTCTCCTGTGATAGAAATGGAATAATTGTAGTTTCTTTCATGTCGTTACTTCAAACGAGACAGTATGTGGCCGTGGGGATACATCGACATTTGCATAGATGTACATCCCTCATGATATACATGTAGTACGCATTCTTTCAATGTCGTTGCTTCTAAAGTTAAAATGAAAATTCCGTATTCGTCCACATTAACTTCAAAATATCAAACATTAAACTCTTCATCTATTTCAATTTATATCAAATCTCACATTGATATTTTTAAAAATCTTATAGGCTACGTTTTGTTTTGATTCGAGGAAATGCGAACCGACATTGTCGACTGTGGTAGAAAGTCAAACGATTTGCTGCAATAGGATATTCATAAATTCAGATAATTTCAGTACTAGTAAACACTAAACAATTCTTTTCAATTCTATACTTATATTGTGTGTATGAGGTCTATAGTGTTCAATTTTCGGATTTATTAGGTCTTGCTATAAATGTACAATGTATCTGATTCTGGAAAACCGTGAATAAAGGGAAGAAAATAAACATCTCCTACATTTTCAGAGTGTTCCTCTCGATCAGTAAGGGTCTGAGAACAACATCGATTTTACATTGTAAAAAGTTTTTTTTTAATTGTTGTTTTATTTAATTAAAGAAGAAAAACAATATTTATATCGTAAATGCACAAATTGTAATGAAGACCATTAATCGGAATGTTATAAAGCCAATTGTACATAATTTCGGCAAATTAAAATAAAATTTTCAGAATAAAAAAAATGCTGCGCTTTGATCAAGATTACAATTTATTGTATATGGAATGAAATGAAATAAACATAAAGGGATGGTATTTTATGTTTTGCTTTTTACGGAGTTTAATCGGGTTCATTAAAAAAATACTTATTGATTGAGTATGCATAATCACAGCCAAGCTCTATATCCCATTTTTTCTTTTATGATTGATATAAATCGGGATCGTTTTACTCGTCATTTTGACGCTTTATTTTTGACGTTAAATTTGACGTCACGTCAAACGTTCAATTGAAATCGCAAGAGTTATCTCCCCCAGTGTGTTGTACGTCTTTAAATGCTCAGCAGATGACAAGAAAACTGAAGGTTTGGAGGACGGACGGAAATGTTCAATGGTGCGTAACGTTGTCAAAAAGACAGACGGATAGAGCGATATGTGAAATTTTAAGGTGGTCTTTTACTACTGTTCAATGAGTTTTGACAGAATTTATTATGAAAAGAGTAAGTGTACGATGGGTACTAAGGGTAAGAAAGTGAAATTTGTGAACGTGTTCGTGGATATCAAATCTCAAATATTTTTTAATGAAACGAAGGGGCGCGTTTAAATGTTTGACGGCGCGTATCCGTCATATGACGTTATTTAGCTGCGGCGACTACCATAATTGCACCGTTGTATATAATCCGATATAAGTATAATTCATGTTGAATTGGAAATTTCAGGACTTATTTGAAATAAATGTAGCTTTCATCATTTATAATTTTGTTGTTTTACGTCGACGGATAGCGATTTTATCGAAGTTGTGACACTTTTGGATCAACCCTCGTACATAGCTATATGATAAATATCTAACCTATACAGATATTTAAAAGGTTGGTTATAATGAGGAGGATTGTTGACCAACAAAAGGGTCCCTGTCTATCGATTGAATCATTTCCAAACAGGAATGTTCAAGAGACGGGTTGCTTATATTTTCAACTAAATATTGATTTTTAATTGTAAGCTCAAGTGGCGATATTTTTAATTGTTTGAATAATTGTAAAAGATCAGACTGAATTGGTAAAGTTTAAATTATGACTGAAACCAAGAAAACCTAGTGTTACTATGAGCACTGAAATCAGTGATTGATACTCTAACCCCCGCCTCCAACAAATTATATTGGCAAAATCTATGTAGTGCTCTAAAAAAAGACCTGAAAAAAAATGTCAGATCAAATTGTAAATGTAAAATTGCATTATTGAAAGTCCTATTTTTGAATTCATATTAAATATGAAGTAGAATGGTTCCAAAATCTTATACAGGCAAAGAAAAAAATCTGTTGCGTTCAATTCTTTATGTAGATATATGACGTGTTGTCAACATTGGTAATTTCAATTCCTCTGTCGAGACAATGTATTCTGGTGAGCTTGGGGTAAAAGATATTACCGAGTCTGAAACATATGTTTCAAATTTGGATATTTCAACTTCTTTATATCACTGACAGCTGCTTTTTTGATAAAAATTGAACTCGTAAATTTTCTTACCTGGTTATTGGTCATATGTAACATTATTTTGTTAAAACACATTCTGATTGCACAAACACTCTAAAGTTGACAACAAAGAGATGCTTGTGTTTCTGATTGACAATATCTTACGGTTTTTGGAGTCGAGGTATTCAAACAATCTATTTTAATTCCAATGGGGACCAATTGGGCTTCGTTATTAGCAAACATATTTTTATATTGTGAAGAATACAATATTTATTAAGCAGAATTTATGCAAAATATCATGCGTAAAAAGAATAAAACACTTGCTGTGGCCTTCAGCTCGACATTTAGATATATCGACGACGTTTTGTCAATTAACAATGTAATTTCCATTCCTACGTCGATACGATATATCTTGGTGAGCTTGAGATAAAAGATACCACAGAGTAGAACACATCTGTTTCATACTTGGATATTTTACTTGAAAAATACATTAATGATAATCTTATTTACTTATGCAACAATATACTTTCATCACCTTCATACGGAGTATATATATCTCAGTTGATTCGATACTCAAGAGCATGCTCTACGTATAAATTATTTACAAACATGTTGGGTCGCCCGCGTTGCGCAGTGGTTAGAGCGTCTGCTCTAGAGTCGCGAAGTAAGCAGTCAATCCTTACGTCGCGGGTTCGAATCCCACTGTGGGACGTGGAGACTGGTCCTGCGGATGAGACTTATAAACCGAGGTCCCGTGACGCAGTAGCTGCTGGCACGAAAAAGAACCCTCCCTGCTCAATGGACTTGAGTGCTGAGCATAGGACAAAATTTGCAGCTCTCCACTGGCAAGTGGTGACGTCTCCATATGAGTGAAAAATTCTCGAGAGGGACGTTTATCATTATACAAACAATCAATCAAATATGTTGGTGAAAAAAGGATATAACAGTATAGTTTAAAATCATAAGTTTTTAAGTTCCAGGGTCGATACAATGACCTTGTCAGCATATACATTTTTTATATTTATTTCTATTAGCTATTTGCCATTTTCAATGTTTGATACTTAACTATTGATTTACTCTAATAAAGGCCCATTGTGTGGCATATACAATCATTTTCTTGGCCTCGATCGATATTTGAGGGGTTTTGGTTTACACTTCACGATAATTATAAAGGAGATTCAATATCAATAGAAAGTTCTTCAGTTAACCCTGTCTCCAACATGCAGTCACTTGCATAAAACATATCATGTGTCTTATGTGAGCTGACAGAAGTCCCTATTCCCTTAAATGAACACTGCATATGATATGTGTATATTTACAGTTTTAAATTAAGATTAAATACTAAAAACCTGTTATTACTGATACCTTTTTCCAGATTCTAGAAGCCAGTATCTATCTACTTAGTATGTTTGTGTGTTTGGGAGGGGTTTCGTGGTCTTTTTTTAAATAAACATGTTTTGTGGAAATCATATTCACCTTTCTTACAAACTTTCATACAAAATTGTTTTCAAAGCTAAGTAAAAAAAAAAACTGGCTTTCCTCATTGGAAGATTATCACCGCATACGTAGAAGGAAGTATAGAGCAGTAGACCTATTTAACACAAAGAATGCCAATTTATTATGCGTACCCGTATACACTTGTGGGCATCATTTATAGTAAACACCTTGTGGATAGAAAGATATAGAAATAAGGCTAAAATATTACATTATATCGTCCCTGTGTGGCTTTTATTACATAGTTTCATAATGAATATTTAACCTGTACATGCATTGAAAGGGTTGGTAATAATGGAGATATTTGTCATTACAACAAAAGCTTTCCTTTCTCTTGATTGTGATATTTCCGAGCGATCGTTAGGCTTGTTAAAGGGATCGGATGTTAATATTTCATCTAAACATTGACGTAAATTTGTACGCTCAAATGACAATTTCTGAATTGTCCTAATACAGGTAATTGATACAGATTAGACTGTATTGGTAAAATTAGATGTTGACTGAAATTAGGAAAATCGAGGGGTACTCTGAGTACCGGGCTCACTAAATATATCCCACCTCTCATATGATGTGTAATGGCAAAGTCCATATATTGCTCTGTTACTCAAAATAAATGTCAGGTCAAATTGTTTGATAAGAGATGTACATCTGCATTATAAGCGAAGCAAAATGAAGCAAAATTTGTCCAAAATCTTATACAGGCATGGAATTAAACGCTTTCTGTAGCCTTCTACTCAATGTGTAGATGTTTCGACAATTCGTTGTCAATTAACAATGGTTAATTCTATTCTGATGTCGATATGATATATCCGGTGAGCTTAATACAAAAGATACCACAGAGTTTGATATATTTGTTTCACATTTGGATATTTTACTTGAGAAAGACGTTAATGTTAATCTTACATTAAAAATTTATGATAAACGTGATAACTTAAACATTTCAATCGTCAACTTCCCTTGTGCAGCAAAATACCTTAACCTGCATACGTGGTTTATATCTGTCATCTGATTAGATACGCAAGTGTATACACAACGTACGTACAATACCTAAAAGGAGTTGAATCATTGACAAACGTGTAGATGAAACACAAATTTCAATAAACTTCTTTAAATCAATGACCTTGTCAGCAAATATAATTTATCATTTAGTCAAATGCTGACTTTTTTCCCAACAATTTGCTATGCTTTTATTTACTAGCTGAATTGATACCGTTTTCCAGTAATCAACATTCTTTACAAGGAACACACGGCGTAATCAAGAATTTTTGAGGATATCATTACATTTTATTCAAGAGTATAGGAGAAGTAGCAGTTATGGGTACCTCTCAATATACCAAAAAAAAGAGAGAAAGTGTCAGTGTTTGCTATTTTAACCCAAAATATGTTTTCGATCACAAAGTTCAATAGGAGGTGTACAATGGCGCTAAGTTACCAGGAGTACGGAAAAGTTTCATTCAATTTAATTGTCTGGTATAGAGGAGTTTCAGATAAAAGATAGGCACCCAGACAGACAGACGGGTAACTAAATATCCTTTCAGTTTTGAAGCAGGATATAATCAATGGTATTATCGTTGAAATGCATGCATGCACAAATGAATCTGAATACTAGTTTCCATATATGAAATACAAATAGTTTTAGAATTATTGGAGTATATACCTGTTTGAAATTTATTATGAAAAGATTCATTTTCTTTTGTCGCTTTTAAATTTTGCTTTACAATCACTACCAGGATTTAAAAGTATTTAAACCTTTTTAAAACTTAATAAAAACAAGCCTGGGAGTTTGACTGTGAACTAATAACCTTAATGAAGACCAAGTGGTTGTTAACCTAGAATCCTGATGAAAAGTGAGCGGTTTTCTGTTAATCTAGAACCCTGATGAATAGTTAGTGTTTGATTGTTAACCTTAAACCCTGGTAACGAGTTAGTGATTGTGTGTTCACATAGACCCTGATGAAGAGTTAGCGTTGCCTGTTAACCTAGAACCCCGATAACCAGTTCGTTATTGCTTTTAAATGTAAAAACATTCTTACAAATGGTTGCTGGTAAATCTAGAAGCCAATTGACAAGTTAGTTGTTGCTTATGAACGTTAATGCCTTCTACCGATAATTCTAGAAGGCTAATAAAAGTGAAATCATACTTTCAAATGGGTGATTTAAATATAGAAACCATCTGTGTATTAAGTGGTTTCTGATAAACGTAAAAACTTTCTGACAAATGGTTGCTTTTAAATCTAGATTCCATTTTACAAGTCAGTTTTTGTTGATAAAGTAAAAACCTGATGACAAATGCTTTTCTGATAAATTTATAAGCCATTTTATAAAAACGTTTTTGACATTAAGCGTTAAAAAAATCTGACAAATGGCTTTTGCTAAACTTAGAGGCCTCTGACAAATTATTTGTTGCTCATAAACGTAAAAACCTTCGGTCAAATGATTGTCGATATAAATCTAGAAGCTATCTGATCAGGTAGTTGCTATAAGAAACATTTGAACCTTAAAGGCTAATTGTAGAAAACATCTAGATTCATGGATGCCTTCTAAGGATTCCTGTCGGAAGATTCTTATAATGAATGTTTTAGTCTTTCAAGAGAAGTATTTTGTAGTTGAAATAAACAATACAACATAGAGCAGAGAACAATATCAAACTTCAGATACAACCCTAATATTATTCTCCATAGCCAGTTTAATGTGGCGGCCATGCATCAGTAAAATCTTCAGCGCCACAATAAAAAAAACAACAACGCCATACTTAAAATAGCATCGCTATAGTTCCGCCAAAGTAAATATATTGACGTCAGAGTAAGATCATCGTTGTCAGGACGATAATTATTCAAATTATTAAACCTCTCAACCTCAAAGTTATTTACCGTTTTCAGTATCTGATACTTAACTACCATACGAGGGGTGATCGAAAAGTTCGCGAATTATTTCTATATCTACAAAACCACAATTCAGATCACACGGGTATGTTAAGGTTACAACCAAAAATTCTACTTGCCTGTTTGATATGACGTCATAGTAAGCTATATGATGTGAAGTTTAGAGATAACAATTTCTTGAAATCGATATCTAAGATTCATTTGAGGTTGTAAATTGGATCGAAATATGCAAAGACATAATATAAACGGCATTTTGTCCTTCTTGGGTCTCTGTATTTATAACAGGGGTTACAAATCAAACCCATGACGTCATAATTTTTGATCATGCAGTAACATAGTGAAAGTGAAATGTAACAAGAACTCATGTAAACAAACGCAAGAAATCGGAGTTTTAAAAGCATTTAGAATGAATGTCATGTGTGATTCATGTTAGAATAAAGCTTATGAATAAGGCATGCTAATATAATTTTACAGTTTCTTCGTTAGATAAAAGCAGACAGGGTGTTTACTTGCCGATCACCCTTTCCTCTGTCGTTCGTAACATAAAAGATGCAAAAGTTCAACACTACACCGCATTCTTTGAAACTAAATTTTTGTTTCTATCTCAAGTTCTCATTCTATTGTTTTTGGAAAGTGCTGCTAGAATCGTGTGGTTTACGGGTATTGATGCATTTTCTTCGATGTTATGAACAAAATGTACAAATTTTGGAAAGGTTTCCTTCGATAGTGTTGAATAATTATTTCTGTGGTAGGACAGTAGGATTATAGCAGCACTTTTCATGGGTCAGAGACGTTTTTACATAACTATTACTACAAATTGAAATTAATTATCCCCGGGGTAGTGTTGAACTTTTCACTTTTTTATTAAGGCATATTTTCTTTTCATAGACGTCATGTGGTGACGTCGTGGTGAATTGCTTCATGTAGTAAAAGTCCCAGTGAAGTCTATAGAATGCATAATGATAGCAAAAATTTTATCCATGGCTTTTCGGATTCATCAGTGCTACATGTTATTAAAAAAGTGTTAAGTCGCCGAATTCTGATCCATGTGCTGCCTTAACAAACCCGCGCAGAATGAAATTCGGTTCACACATAGCTATACACAAGGTCTATAAATAGTATATGCGGAATAAAGTTTCCCTCTTTGTTTGTGACGTCAGAATGTGAAAATGATGCCAATATGTAGGTCACTTGTGACGAAAAATAGTTGTCTCAGTCTAACTCGTTCAACAAACGACTGTACAATTTGTTGTATATAATAAAAATCCCTCTGCAGTATCACATAATAATTTGTACACAGTTTTTAAGGATATATGAGTTCCTATAAATTTAATTAATAATTAGATTGATCGTTTTAGTGACGGAAGTCAGATGGTTAAAAATGATACTTGTCATCTTGTCCAGTGAAAGCAAGTTTGAAAAGATATGTGTTTTTAATTAAGCAATTTGCTATCAAAGACCTCCAATTTACACTTTGAAAAGTAGTTGAATATTTCAACAATAATGTAACTATTAAATACCTAGGATATCGTTTACTTTAGATTTTTAACATATTAGATATGATAAAAGAAGGCACCCATTTTATATCCACCTTGAATAACGGTCTCTCCCGAGACAGAAGATTTTTGTTTTAATGGTCGCCATATTTATTTTTGGAAAGGATTCTTGTCCAACCATTCTGTTGTTAAGATTTGACTATTTCTGACAATGAACTGTTCTCATCATAAAAATTAACTCTCATGAAAAGAAAAATAAAACTCAGAAAAATCTTTCAACTTTTGTGACAAAACGCTACGGAGAGGGTCGCGTGACCGCTAAAAGCACGTGATTCGCGCAAGCGCAGAACGGTGGTTGATATGCATTAAAATCGGAGAGGATTAATTTAAAATATAATCAACATTGAATCAAATATTATTTCTTTCATGGAAGCTATTCAATTAGTTCGCGAACTTTTTGATCACCCCTCGTATAAGCAGAATTTTTAGCGAGGATTTAATTTTGGCATTATAAGCAAGGCTGCAAGATCGCTAAAATTGAAATCGCTAAATCTTAATTGCTCTTTTTTGTAATAACGTCTTGAGTGAGCTATTTAAAATCGCTAAATTACATCTCGCTAAAAATAAAATACCAGTTTTTAAAGTTTAATCGCTAAATTTGCGTCTAGTTAAATTTTCACTTATCCTGTATTAAGGTAGGAAAAAATAGATAGGTCAAATTTTTCCTCAAATTCAATTTTTCTGAAACTTTGATATTTTATTCTTGGATACACAATCTCTCTCTTTAAATATGGTATGAAAGAAATTCAACCACATATTTTTTGCCTACACAGTCTGAAATATGACCCCTGTAAGAAAATCTTGAAATCAGACATTCGAATTTAGAATGAGCCTTATTTTAGAATTTTTTATTGATCTAATGCAAATTTGTGTGATACTTTTCATAAAGATAAACTTTTCGTTACTTTAAATCAGTAAGTCACATTGATACTGGAAAATTTGGGTAAAATATTAAGTGAAATAGAACCATCATCGTGTCAGAAACTGCAAATTCACATGTAAATATCCAACAGTTTAAGTTTTCTTAAGAGAAAATGTATGATTCAATTTTTACAAAAAATCAACAGAATGATTCAAATGGGTCCTAGAATAAAATATGTAAAAATAAAGAAAATTGAACCGGTGCTTTCAGATATTTTAGCGATTTAAAAAAAATCTATGGCAAAAAAACCCCCCAGAGATTTAGTACATGATGTCACAATAATTGACCTTTGACCTCCTGATAAGACCTTGACCTTTGTAGTAAATAGAGAAAGAAGACTTCTTATAAATGGGTCCAAATATCACCCCTCCACTATTTATGAAATAAAAGTTGCACTGCATTTTATTACACACTGTTACATGCTTGATTATTGCTCTTAAATAGGGTAAACACATTCCAAAATGTTAGCTCCAAAGTGATCAATATATAGGTTTCTCTGATTTTTTCACAAAATATAACGCAAATATGCCCAAACTTATTATTTTGCTTTCAGGGATCATTCATTGTTGCCAATATAGTAATATTATTCTTTTTTCACCAGTACTTTTTAAGAAACGGGTTAAAATAGAATCCACGGGTGTTTTGTCCTACGTGAATCAACTCAAATTAGGGCTCATTGTTTGACATAATTAAACAATCAATTATCTGTTAGACCTTGATCAACACTTGAAGTTTAAATTATGACTGAAACCAAGAAAACCTAGTGTTACTATGAGCACTGAAATCAGTGATTGATACTCTAACCCCCGCCTCCAACAAATTATATTGGCAAAATCTAAGTAGTGCTCTAAAAAAGACCTGAAAAAAAATGTCAGATCAAATTGTAAATGTAAAATTGCATTATTGAAAGTCCTATTTTTGAATTCATATTAAATATGAAGTAGAATGGTTCCAAAATCTTATACAGGCAAAGAAAAAAATCTGTTGCGTTCAATTCTTTATGTAGATATATGACGTGTTGTCAACATTGGTAATTTCAATTCCTCTGTCGAGACAATGTATTCTGGTGAGCTTGGGGTAAAAGATATCACTGAGTCTGAAACATATGTTTCAAATTTGGATATTTCAACTTCTTTATATCACTGACAGCTGCTTTTTTAATAAAAATTGAACTCGTAAATTTTCTTACCTGGTTATTGGTCATATGTAACATTATTTTGTTAAAACACACTCTGATTGCACAAACACTCTAAAGTTGACAACAAAGAGATGCTTGTGTTTCTGATTGACAATATATATGTGGTTTTTGGAGTCGAGGTATTCAAACAATCTATTTTAATTCCAATGGGGACCAATTGGGCTTCGTTATTAGCAGACATATTTTTATATTGTGAAGAATACAATATTTATTAAGCAGAATTTATGCAAAATATCATGCGTAAAAAGAATAAAACACTTGCTGTGGCCTTCAGCTCGACATTTAGATATATCGACGACGTTATGTCAATTAACAATGTAATTTCCATTCCTACGTCGATACGATATATCTTGGTGAGCTTGAGATAAAAGATACCACAGAGTAGAACACATCTGTTTCATACTTGGATATTTTACTTGAAAAATACATTAATGGTAATCTTATTTACTTATGCAACAATATACTTTCATTACCTTCATACGGAGTATATATATCTCAGTTGATTCGATACTCAAGAGCATGCTCTACGTATAAATTATTTACAAACATGTTGGGTCGCCCGCGTGGCGCAGTGGTTAGAGCGTCTGCTCTAGAGTCGCGAAGTAAGCAGTCAATCCTTACGTCGCGGGTTCGAATCCCACTGTGGGACGTGGAGACTGGTCCTTCGGATGAAAATGTATAAACCGAGGTCCCGTGTCGCAGTAGGTGCTGGCACGAAAAAGAACCCTCCCTGCTCAATGGACTTGAGTGCCGAGCATAGGACAAAATTTGCAGCTCTCCACTGGCAAGTGGTGACGTCTCCATATGAGTGAAAAATTCTCGAGAGGGACGTTTATCATTATACAAACAATCAATCAAACATGTTGGTGAAACAAGGATATAACAGTATAGTTTAAAATCATAATTTTTAAGTTCCAGGGTCGATACAATGACCTTGTCAGCATATACATTTTTAAGGTCTTCCGTTTCAGACGGAAGACCTTATAGTGATTCTACTGTTTCTTTTTCTTTTTCTATATTATTATTTTTGTTCCCTTTTTAAAAACACGATTTCTCAGAGATGACTGGACGGATTCTCATGAAATTTTCAGAGATGATAGAGTTTGAAAATATCTTTCAAATGCAGTTTTCAGTTTTTCAAAATTCACTTCCGGTCGTCATATATTTCCGATTTCCGCTTTTTTCAAAATAATTTTGTCTGATTCATATCTCAGAAACAGTAAGAGATTTAGACACCAAACTTATATGACGAATAGATCTTGATAAGTAGGCGAGCCCATTTGGGTTAAGATCGTCCGCCGTCACTTCCGGTCGTCACAGGAAGTGATCAAAGAAATTGAAAATTTCAAATTTTTTTCTTTTGAAACTTTTTTGCATTTCATTATTGCATCTAATTCGCAGATTCGAAATATGTCAGTCCCACCGGTAACAAAAACGACGACTTTCGGTTTTAAGAGAAAAACTGCACATTTTTAGTATTTTTCTTTCCCATAAATATTTTTTATAGATAAAGTATTTGTTATGAATTTTGGATATGTTATTCAGACTGCAAATGACTACAGTAACGTCAAATATCTTTGTAAAATTCACTTCCGGTCGTGTGATTTCCTGTCCTCAAGATGAAAAGTTATCATAGCTAGATCTCGTAAACGGTAAGAGATGAATACATCAAACATATAGGAGTGGTAGATCTTGATCATTGGGCAAAAACATTTGGGTTAAGATTATCCGCCGTCACTTCCGGTCGTCACAGGAAGTGGTCAAAGAAATCAAAAATTTCAACTTTTCTTTTATGTAAAGTTAATTGCATCACATAATAGCATCTTATTTGTAGTTTCGAAATATGTCAGTTCCACCGGAAATAAAAGCGGCAACTTCCGGTTATAAGAGAAAAACTACATTATTTGAGTATTTTTTCTCTCCAATGTATATTTTTAATAAAGTGTTCGTAACAGTTTTTTGATATGTTATTCAGACTGCAAATGTCTACAGTAACATCAAATATCTTTATAAAATTAACTTCCGGTTGCGTGTGATTTCCTATCCTCAAAAGGAAAAGTTATCATAGCTAGGTCTCGTCAACGGCAAGAGATTAAGACACCAATCTTTAACAAGTGGTAGATCTTGATAAGTAGGCAAATCCATGGGAGATAAGATCGTCCGCCGTCACTTCCGGTGGTGACAGGAAGTAATCAAAGAAGTCCAAAAATTCAACTTTTCTTTATGGAAACCTTTTTGCATCACATAATAGCATCTTATTTGTAGTTTAGAAATATGTCAGTCCCACCGGAAACAAAAACGACAACTTCCGGTTATAAAAGAAAAACTACATAACTTGAGTATTTTTCTTACCTGTAAATTTTTATGAGTAGGCAAATCCATTTCGGTTAACATTGTACGCCGTCATTTCCAGTTGTCACAGGAAGTGAACAAATAAATAAAAAAAAATTTCAACTTTTCTTATGGAATCTTTCTTATTAATACATTGACATATCATTTTATTTGTAGTTTTGAAAGATGTCAGTCCCACTGTAAACAAAAACGACAACTTCCGGTTATGAAAGAAAAACTGCATGAGTTTAGTATCATACTATCCCATAATAATTTTTTTTTATAAAAAGAGCATTAGAATTGATATAAGAACATGTTATTCAGACTGAAATGTCTAGAGTAACAACAAATATCTTTTCAAAAATTTACTTCCGGTCACGTGATTTCTTGCCCTCAAAATGAGAAGATAATATTACGAGATCTCTTAAACTGTAACATATCAAGACACTAAACTTATATGAATAATAAACCATGAAGATTGTTCAACAAATATAGGGTAAAATGCGTCTGCCGTCACTTCCGGTCGACATAGAAAGTAATAAAATAATTGAAAATGATTTTTTGACATGTTATTAAGACTTAAGTTGTCTAAAGTAAAGTAAAGAACCTTGGTAAGTTATACCTTCAGCCGTTTGTTTTCCTGAAATCATTTGAAATATTATATGCCTTTTTAACATAGATAAAAGCTCATTCATGCAGATAAATAGAGGAGAACGGAAGACCTTCTTTGTTGCTGTAGCAACAAGAGTTTCTAGTTTTATATTTATTTCTATTAGCTATTTGCCATTTTCAATGTTTGATACTTAACTATTGATTTACTCTAATAAAGGTCCATTGTGTGGCATATACAATCATTTTCTTGGCCTCGATCGATATTTGAGGGGTTTTGGTTTACACTTCACGATAATTATAAAGGAGATTCAATATCAATAGAAAGTTCTTCAGTTAACCCTGTCTCCAACATGCAGTCACTTGCATAAAACATATCATGTGTCTTATGTGACCTGACAGAAGTCCCTATGCCCTTAAATGAACACTGCATATGATATGTGTATATTTACAGTTTTAAATTAAGATTAAATACTAAAAACCTGGTATTACTGATACCTTTTTCAGATTCTAGAAGCCAGTATCTATCTACTTAGTATGTATGTGTGTTTGGGAGGGGTTTTGGGGTCCTTTTCAAAATAAAATAAATAAATAAAATAGACATGTTTTGTGGAAATCATATTCACCTTTCTTACAAACTTTCATACAAAATTGTTTTCAAAGCTAAGTAAAAAAAAAAAACTGGCTTTCCTCATTGGAACATTATCACCGCATACGTAGAAGGAAGTATAGGGCAGTAAACCTATTTAACACAAAGAATGCCAATTTATTATGCGTACCAATATGCACTAGTGGGTATCATTTATAGTAAACACCTTGTGGATAGAAAGATATAGAAATTAGGCTAAAATATTACATTATATCGTCCCTGTGTGGCTTTTATTACATAGTTTCATAATGAATAATTAACCTGTACATGCATTGAAAGGGTTGGTAATAATGGAGATATTTGTCATTACAACAAAAGCTTTCCTTTCTCTTGATTGTGATATTTCTGAGCGATCGTTAGGATTGGAAAGGAGATAGGATGCTTGTGTTTCAACAAAACATTGATGTAAATTTGTAAGCTCAAATGACAGTTTCTGAATTGTCCTAATACAGGTAATTGTTACAGATTAGACTGTATCGGTAAAATTAGATGTTGACTGAAATTAGGAAAAACGAGGGGTACTCTGAGTACTGGGCTCACTAAATTATATCCCACCTATCATATGATGTGTAATGGCTAAGTCCATATATTGCTCTGTTACTCAAAATAAATGTCAGGTCAAATTGCTTCATAAGAGATGTACATCCGCATTATGAGCGAAGCAAAATGAAGCAAAATTTGTCCAAAATCTTATACAGGCATGGAATTAAACGCTCTCTGTAGCCTTCTACTCAATGTGTAGATGTTTCGACAAT
Source organism: Saccostrea glomerata (assembly GCA_003671525.1). Classification (NCBI taxonomy): domain Eukaryota; kingdom Metazoa; phylum Mollusca; class Bivalvia; order Ostreida; family Ostreidae; genus Saccostrea; species Saccostrea glomerata. The sequence continues at coordinate 20,499 of PRKT01002069.1, read as the reverse complement.
TCGTTGTCAATTAAGAATGGTTAATTCTATTCTGATGTCGATTTGATATATCCGGTGAGCTTAATACAAAAGATACCACAGAGTTTGATATATTTGTTTCACATTTGGATATTTTACTTGAGAAAGACGTTAATGTTAATCTAACATTAAAAATTTATGATAAACGTGATAACTTAAACATTTCAATCGTCAACTTCCCTTGTGCAGCAAAATACCTTAACCTGCATACGTGGTTTATATCTGTCATCTGATTAGATACGCAAGTGTATACACAACGTACCTACAATACCTAAAAGGAGTTGAATTACTGACAAACGTGTAGATGAAACACAAATTTCAATAAACTTCTTTAAATCAATGACCTTGTCAGCAAATATAATTCATCATTAAGTCAAATGCTGACTTTTTTCCCATCAATTTGTTATGCTTTTATTTACTAGCTTAATTGATAACGTTTTCCAGTAATCAACATTCTTTACAAGGAGCACACGGCGTAATCAAGAATTTGTGAGGGTATCATTACATTTTATTCAAGAGTATAGGAGAAGTAGCGGTTATGGGTACCTCTCAATATAAAAAAAAGAGAGAAAGTGTCAGTGTTTGCTATTTTAACCCAAAATATGTTTTCGATCACAAAGTTCAATAGGAGGTGTACAATGGCGCTAAGTTACCACGAGTACGGAAAAGTTTCATTCAATTTAATTGTCTGGTATAGAGGAGTTTCGGATAAAAGATAGGCACCCAGACAGACAGACGGGTAACTAAATATCCTTTCTGTTTTGAAGCAGGATATAATCAATGGTGTTATCGTTGAAATGCATGCATGCACAAATGAATCTGAATACTAGTTTCCATATATGAAATACAAATAGTTTTAGAATTATTGGAGTATATACTTGTTTGAAATTTATTATGAAAAGATTCCTTTTCTTTTGTCGCTTTTACATTTTGCTTTACAATCACTACCAGGATTTAAAAGTATTTAAACCTTTTTAAAACTTAATAAAAACAAGCCTGGGAGTTTGACTGTGAACTAATAACCTTAATAAAGACCAAGTGGTTGTTAACCTAGAATCCTGATGAAAAGTGAGTGGTTTTCTGTTAATCTAGAACCCTGATAAATAGTTAGTGTTTGATTGTTAACCTTAAACCCTGGTAACGAGTTAGTGATTGTGTGTTCACATAGACCCTGATGAAGAGTTAGCGTTGCCTGTTAACCTAGAACCCCGAAATCCAGTTCGTTATTGCTTTTAAATGTAAAAACATTCTTACAAATGGTTGTTGGTAAATCTAGAAGCCAATTGACAAGTTAGTTGTTGCTTATGAACGTTAATGCCTTCTACCGATAATTCTAGAAGGCTAATAAAAGTGAAATCATACTTTCAAATGGGTGATTTAAATATAGAATCCATCTGTGTACTAAGTGGTCTCTGATAAACGTAAAAACTTTCTGACAAAAGGTTGCTTTTAAATCTAGATTCCATTTTACAAGTCAGTTTTTGTTGATAAAGTAAAAACCTGATGACAAATGCTTTTCTGATAAATTTATAAGCCATTTTATAAATACGTTTTTGACATTAAGCGTAAAAAAATCTGACAAATGGCTTTTGCTAAACTTAGAGGCCTCTGCCAAATTATTTGTTGCTCATAAACGCAAAAACCTTCGGACAAATGATTATCGATATAAATCTAGAAGATGTTATGAACAAAATGTACAAATTTTGGAAAGTTTCCTTCGATAGTGTTGAATAATTATTTCTGTGGTAGGACAGTAGGATTATAGCAGCACTTTTCATGGGTCAGAGATGTTTTTACATAACTATTACTACAAATTGAAATTAGTTATCCCCGGGGTAGTGTTGAACTTTTTACTTTTTCATTAAGGCATATTTTCTATTCATAGACGTCACGCGGTGACGTCGTGGTGAATTGCTTCATGTTGTAAAAGTTCCAGTGAAGTCTATAGAATGCATAATGATAGCAAAAGTTTTATCCATGGCTTTTCGGATTCATCAGTGTTACATGTTATTAAAAAAGTGTTAAGTCGCCGAATTCTGATCCATGTGCTGCCTTAACAAACCCGCGTAGAATGAAATTCGGTTCACACATAGCTATACACAAGGTCTACATGTATAAATAGTATATGTGGAATAAAGTTTCCCTCTTTGTTTGTGACGTCAGAATGTGAAAATGATGTCAATATGTAGGTCACTTGTGACGAAAAATAGTTGTCTCAGTCTAACTCGTTCAACAATCGACTGTACAATTTGTTGTATATAATAAAAATTCCTCTGCAGTATCACATAATAATTTGTACACAGTTTTTAAGGATATATGAGTTCCTATAAAGAACTATATAGGGTTTCTATTATAGTTTGGCCCCCGTTTTTGTAACAATTTAAACGCTAATAAACCTCAATGAAATTGATATTTTTTGAAAGATTAGAATTTATACTTTTCTTGTATGGTTAAATTGATATGTTGATTTAAGTAATATACAGAGAATTGAAGGTTTAAAGTGACTAAGTTTACAAGAAAACGCCTAAAAGTGGCATTTTTAGCATCGTTATCGGCTATTTTAGATATGTGCGACGCCTTGAACAAGAAAGATATTTACACACGTAAAAGATATTGTCAAAAAAAGTCTTCATTCAAAAAATTAATCTTGTTCATAAAGTCGCACACACTTAAAAAATTAAAAAAAAAAACTTGAGAAAAATAGCACTTTCTGACTCGCCTCACGTCACAGGCATGTACGGAGAATGACGACGACGTTGTTGACATGTGTTGATTTCTTTTATTTCGAAGGTAGCATCATCTATCGATTGCTTCATGTATATTTTCCAACATAAAGTTCTAGACATATCTTTTTTTTTAAACATATTTGTGATTAAAGAATATATTTTATCGGTATCGACATTGATCTGTTGATGTGTGAATGTACGGGTGTGGATCACAAGGAAAACGATGATCGAGTTTGACCTTCGAATCGCTCGAACTTCGTCTACTGTACATTAAATCAGTTCATAAAAGAAATATATACACAGTATACATTTTATGAAATTATTTGATCATGTTAAAATATGTTCATTGCGTGTGCATATTTCCATATCTACTTTATACGTTGTCATTCTTCCCGTATCGTTCATTGTTTACCTGTTTACAAGGCAACAAATGTACGGCCAACCAGACGTGTAAAAAATTCAACGTTATTCTAAGAAGTTCGGGGCATTAGTAATTTCAATAAAACCAACTAAAATATTTTTTTTTCTATAAATGTTGAGTACAAATAGACAACTAAAATAATATTAATATTTCTATGATTTAATTTTATTGCATAATCTATATGTACAAAATAAAAATAATAAATAGATCTAAATGAAAATAAATAAAAAAAATAGTAGGAAAGTTTTGAATCAACATTTTATTTATATAGTCACGGTGCTACAAAACAATAAAAATGCATCACATTTTTAATTCTAATAATTCATTAATTAAATTTGTGAATTTTTAGGGTAAATTTGTTATTATAAAAATTATCATAGTGTGCATTATTAGATTAAATAGGCTAATACTTAGTTGTATTACGAATTTCGAAGGACCAGTTATACATGTACATATACATGTAGTCATATACCCTTTCTCTATACATTTTTTGTTACTGATTACTGCAGTAGCACTTAACATGATTTTGATTTTTTTTACCTCAACTATTTTATTTTTATTTGTTTTTAAATATTATATTAATTAATTTCTTTTTTATTTTAATTAACTAGTTAAAACATTGTGATTTCTTTTCCGGACTCTACAGATAGGAAGTTTTAAAATACATTTTTTTGAGTGTTGAGAAAGTGGCGTGTGTCATTGCTACCCTCGTAGTTTTTAATACAGTAAAAGGTTGTTACCCGTGTAGTTGAATTCTTTCGGAAAAATCTCAAAAAGTACACTGTACCAGTTGAAATTAATTTTTTATCGAAGAGGCAAAAGACTAGAAAATCATTAATTACTTGGTATATTTTACTGATTGCACCCTTCCCCCTCTATGATATCAAAAAAAGATTCCAGTATTTCACCAGGTCTATTGGTGCACCCGTGTGGCGCAGTGGTTAGATCATTTGCCCATGAGTCGCAGAGTATTGCGATCCTTAAGTACAGGGTTCAAATCTCATTTCGGAATCGAGACATAACATTTCGAAAAAAGTTCTAGAAAGGGTAGATAAAAAATCAAACAAACAAATCTGTTCATTGAATTTATGTATCTCCTGAATTGCCAGTTACATGAATTCGTAGTGTTTTCTTTAACATTTTTATAACCCTCGCTTGAAAAGCAGGAGGGTATATAGTAATCGTTAATTCCGTCCGTCCGTCTGTTACGCTTTGGGGTACCCATCTCTTATCCGCAACTCCTCTTATACCACTGGATGAAATTTGATGAAACTTTCACAGAATCTTTATTACATATTGCCATTGTGCACATCTTACTTTTTGATCCGACATATATTTTGAGTTTCCCATAGCAAAACATGGACACTGCCATTTATACACATATTGATAGATTGTTGTTTAATGTCCCTGTTGAGAATTTTTCTTTATATTGAGATACCACCACTTGCAGATGAAGGGCAACAGATTCTAACCTAAACTCGGCACTTAGGGCAATTGACCAGCGAGAGATCTTTTTTGTGCTATCTCCTACTACACACGGGACCTCATTTTATACGACGTCAAAGGAAAGACCGGTCTTCCCGTCCCTTGGTGGGATTCGATTCCTTACTTCTCGACTCTATAGAAAGATACTCAAACTACTGCGCCACGCAGGCGACACTTTGGCTATAGAATCATGAATTAAAAATTCATAAATATAAAAAAAAATACAAGTCTATATGTTGTTTCACTACACACTGTACTTATTTCTGCACTTCAAATATGTTCATGCTATGCAAAATTTTAATGTTCATATTGCAAAATTATGCTGATGATACAGATGTATTTTTTTTTTATGAATTCCTCCGTAAAATGACAAATGATGAAATCCAATTAATAGCATTTTTCATATTTTCATCTGCCAGTTATTTGAATTTTATAAATGATTATGGTATAACAATTTTTGAAAAGACTTTGAATTAGAGATTTACTCAAATCATAAATCATAATGTATACATGGACATGTTCTAGAATACAGTTACAAAGTTATTATCGGAAAGGACTGCATTAATGGACAGACTTATTGTAAGAGAGAAAAGTTGATTCCTGTCAACAACTACGTCATTCAATACCAAGTTTATGTTAAAATGTTAAATATTTATGCAACTGAATTTATTTGGGGCATATATTAGTTTTGTCCTGTCTGTCTGTTTGTGTGTTTCGCTGTTTGTCTGTCTGTTTTTCTGTCTGTTGGCAACTTTAACCATCGCCTTAACTTTTGAACCATTCGAGATAGAGACTTCATATTTAGAATGCATACTCCACCAATTAAACACTTTCAACTGACACCAAGGTCAATGACCTTGTGACCTTGACTGTGACCTATATGCTAAAAATAGATTTTTCGAACTTTCGCTCTTACTTTTGAACCATAGGAGATAGACTTTATATTCGGTATGCATACTTCACTAGTTAAGTGTTTTCAAATGAAACCATAGTCAAAGACCTTGTGACCTTGACTGTAACCTATATGCTAAAAATAACTTTTTCGATCTTTGTTGCCGCCAGGCGCACAGAGTTTCACAAGCATATCTTGTTTTCTTTTTTCCTAAAAATATATAGTTGAACACCCCCCCCCCCCCCCCCCCAAAAAAAAATCGAAAAAATTGTATAAAAAAATTAACGATTGCTTTTCTTTGGTAAAAATAACAAAAACTGGTCTAAGGGAATAAGTTTGTACAAAATGGTTGCCATGGCAACGGAATTGCCTATCAATTTAATGTAATTCTAAGTAAAAAATCATCTTAGGGTATCCAAAATATAAATCTTTTTGGAATATTTAATAGATGCTACCAAAATTACAGATTTCTTTATTTTCAATAAAGCCGTGATTTGAGATAAAGGGGAATAAGTTTAAATACAGTTTCCATGGTAACGGAATACCTATTAAATGAAAGATATATTTTCTTAGTAAAATAGTCACTTTGACATATCCCAAAGTATACATACTATCATTAACTTAAAACAATATAGTTGGTATCAAAATTAAAGATCGGTTAAATAAAAATAGATGGCATAAGATGCCAGATTTAGAGGTCTAAAGGTGTATGATTTTGACGACGGTTTCCATGGCAACGGAACGCCTGATCAAATTAAATTATATAGTTTTAGTAACATCCTTGCCTTATCCCTCTCCATATTAAAGATAAACATTTTCTGAGTGGGGGCCTTAAATACAAGTGTAGCCCTTACCCTATATACTTCTTTAATTAATAATTGGATTGATCGTTTTAGTGACGGAAGTCAGATGGTTAAAAATGATACTTGTCATCTTGTCCAGTGAAAGCAAGTTTGAAAAGATATGTGTTTTTAATTAAGCAATTTGCTATCAAAGACCTCCAATTTACACTTTGAAAAGTAGTTGAGTATTTCAACAATAATGTAACTATTAAATACCTAAGATATCGTTTACTTTAGATTTTTAACATATTAGATATGATAAAAGAAGGCACCCATGTTATATCCACCTTGAATAACGGTCTCTCCCGAGACAAAAGATTTTTGTTTTAATGGTCGCCATATTTATTTTTGGAAAGGATTCTTATCCAACCATTCTGTTGATAAGATTTGACTATTTCTGACAATGAACTGTTCTCATCATAAAAATTAACTCTCATGAAAAGAAAAATAAAACTCAGAAAAATCTTTCAACTTTTGTGACAAAACGCTACGGAGAGGGTCGCGTGACCGCTAAAAGCACGTGATTCGCGCAAGCGCAGAACGGTGGTTGATATGCATTAAAATCGGAGAGGATTAATTTAAAATATAATCAACATTGAATCAAATATTATTTCTTTCATGGAAGTTGTTCAATTAGTTCGCGAACTTTTTGATCACCCCTCGTATAAGCAGAATTTTTAGCGAGGATTTAATTTTGGCATTATAAGCAAGGCTGCAAGATCGCTAAAATTGAAAATCGCTAAATCTTAATTGCTCTTTTTTGTAATAACCTCTTGAGTGAGCTATTTAAAATCGCTACATTACATCTCGCTAAAAATAAAATACCAGTTTTTAAAGTTTAATCGCTAAATTTGCGTCTGGCTTAAATTTTCACTTATCCTGTATTAAGGTAGGAAAAAATAGATAGGTCAAATTTTTCCTCAAATTCAATTTTTCTGAAACTTTGATATTTTATTCTTGGATACAAAATCTCTCTTTAAATATGGTATGAAAGAAATTCAACCACATATTTTTTGCCTACACAGTCTGAAATATGACCCCAGTAAGAAAATCTTGAAATCAGACATTCGAATTTAGAATGAGCCTTATTTTAGAATTTTCTATTGATCTAATGCAAATTTGTGTGATACTTTTCATAAAGATAAACTTTTCGTTACTTTAAATCAGTAAGTCACATTGATACTGGAAAATTTGGGTAAAATATTAAGTGAAATAGAACCATCATCGTGTCAGAAACTGCAAATTCACATGTAAATATCCAACAGTTTAAGTTTTCTTACGAGAAAATGTATGATTCAATTTTTACAAAAAATCGACAGAATGATTCAAATGGGTCCTAGAATAAAATATGTAAAATATGTAAAAATAAAGAAAATTGAACCGGTGCTTTCAGATATTTTAGCGATTTAAAAAAAAATCTATGGCAAAAAAACCCCCAGAGATTTAGTAGATGACGTCACAATAATTGACTTTTGACCTCCTGATAAGACCTTGACCTTTGTAGTAAATAAAGAATGGAGACTTCTTATAAATGTGTATGAATATCACCCCTCTACTATTTATGAAATAAAAGTTGCACTGCATTTTATTACACACTGTTACATGCTTGATTATTGCTCTTAAATAGGGTAAACACATTCCAAAATGTTAGCTCCAAAGTGATCAATATATAGGTTTCTCTGATTTTTTCACAAAATATAACACAAATATGCCCAAACTTATTATTTTGCTTTCAGGGATCATTCATTGTTGCAAATATAGTAATATTATTCTTTTTTCACCAGTACTTTTTAAGAAACGGGTTAAAATAGAATCTACGGGTGTTTTGTCCTACCTGAATCAACTCAAATTAGGGCTCATTGTTTGACATAATTAAACAATCAATTATCTGTTAGACCTTGATCAACACTTGAAGCCCTTTATTTTACACTTCATGATAATTACAAAGGACGTTTAATATTAATTTAACATCAATAGTTGATGCGTAAAGATCTAGGGTTCTACAGTTAACCATGTCTCTAACATTACACTCACTTGCATTATCATAGTGTCTTGTGTGACCAGTCAGAATTTCCTCTGTCCTTAAATTCATATGATATTCGTATATTTACATTTTGTTTTGTTTTTTAATTTGGATAAAATACTGAAAACCTGTTATTACTGATACTTTTTATCAGATTCCAGAAGCCAGTACCTATCTATTCATTGTGTATGTGTGTTTGTGAGGGGTTGTAGGGTCTTTTTCAAAGTATACGTGTTTCGTGGAAATCATATTCCTTTTGTTACAGAGTTGTACACACTATTCAATGGAAATGATAAGTGAAAAAAAATCCTTAGTTTTCCTCATTGGAAGATTATCATTGCATACGTATAAGGAAGTAAAGAACATTAAACGTATTTAACACAAAGAATGTCAATTTATTATGCGTGCCCGTATACACTAGTGGGTATCATTTATAGTAAACAGCCAGTGGATAGAAAGATGTAGAAAAAATAATGTTAAAATATTACATTAAATCTTCCTTGTGTGACTTTTATTACATAGTTATATAATGAATAATTAACCTGTACATGCATTGAAAGGGTTGGTAATAATGGAGATATTTGTCATTACAACAAAAGCTTTCCTTTCTCTTGATTGTGTCATTTCCAAGCGATTGTCCCGATTGGTAAAGGGATCGGATGTTTATGTTTCAACTAAACATTGATGTAAATTTGTAAGCTCAAATGACAATTTCTGAATTGTCCTAATCCAGGTAATTGTTTCAGATTAGACTTTATTGGGAAAGATTATGGTATATTTTGATTGAAACCAGGAAAAAAATGGGGTTACTCTGAGTACTGAGCTCACTAAATAATACACCCCCGCCTCTCATATGATGTGTATTGGCAAAGCCCATGTGTTGCTCTGGTAGACTCAAAAGAAATGTCAGATCAAATTGAACAATTAGGGATGCAGAATTTCTTTACTAGCAGTCCTATTTTTGAAATCATACGAAGTAGAATATTTCCAAAATCTTATACAGGAAAAGAAAAAAAAAAACCTTTCTGTAGCCTTGTAGCTTCTGTAACTCGACAAAAAGACATATCGACGTATTTGCAACAAACAATGCTGATTTCCATTCTTATCATGCTTATATCGAGCTTGACATAGAAAATGAAAGAATAACATAGAATATGAAACATCTGTGACATATTTGGAAATTTTATTTGAATAAGATGTTAAAGGTACTTGGACAAAGATTTGAAGTTAATTTTTTCTGTATAATATAACGACTTATATATTTTAATAGCATTTCATACAAATATTAATTTAAAATCTTATTTTATCTAAAAGTTATTAAAACTTTAATTTAATTTGGCGGGTTTGATTGATACATCCTTTGACTTTCACAAATTTTCACTTTATTCTTCATACTTTGGAAAAGTGGCAATCTTGTTGTGTATTAATGAGAAATATTAAAACATAAATCATAAATCCAGAAAAAAATAATTTTATTCAGAGCAGAAATATTACAATGCAGAACTCTTTCACAAGTATCGTCATTCCGTTGTGTACAGAGTTTTGCGAATCGATCACACTCGTGTCATATATACAGGTTTTTGTAAACATGTTATTGTTTGATGTTTACGATTCACCGGGTGCGTTTAATCGCCAAAGTCTGTTCACCACAACTGCACGGACTGACAATATATTGTGTGTTTGTTTTGCTTTCGAACATGTCTCCTATGAATTTTCTGGATTATAGTATTAATATTTTTCAAGGATGTGTCAATCAAACCCGCCAAAAAATTCAAAGTTTTAATAACTTTTAAATGAAATAAGATTTTTAATTAATTTTTGTGTGAAATGCTATTAGAATATATAAGTCGTAATATGATAGAGGAAATATTAACTTCAAATCTGTGTCAAGTACCTTTAATGGTAATCTAACGACCAGGATTTTTAATTAAAGTGATGACTTAAATATTTCAATCGTCAATTTTCCTTACTAAAACCTTTATCACATACATACGGGGTTTATATCTCTCCGTTGATTAGATAAAGAAAAGCATTATGTACGTATGTTCTATTTCTAAAACGAGGTAAATTATTGACAATTAAGTTGATGAAGCATGAATAACAGCAGTCTTGTTAAAGCAATTAATTCGTAAGTTCTATGTACTGACAGGCAGTGTCAATGTTTCGGTGTGACAAACCAGAAACATGTAATATATAAAAAAAAAAAAGTAAAATACATGTAAGAGGTGTACAGTAACACTAGGTTTTAAAGAATTAAAGAAAGTCTCATTAAATTTCATTTAATGGTTTAGAGGAGTTTCGGATAAGAGATTGGCACCCAAAAGCGGGACAGATGGTTGACAAGTAGAAACCTTCTGAATTATGTTTGTTGAGAAATCTATAAGCCATGTGACATCTGGTTGGAGAAAATTACTGTTGTTAAATTTTGAAACCTTCTTACCAGCTAGTGGATAGTATGAAATATTTAAGAAATACACAACGTAATACAGTGAACAAGCCGTTACAAATATCAATTGGTCTACTGGTATCATGGAAAATTTGCCAGAAGAGCCATGCTATCCATTGCTATCCATAATGCTATGTCCACTGAATAATCGTTATTTATTACTTATATTTGTATTGCTCAAGGGAACCAATGAGATTGAGTCCAAAATTCAATCTCAGAAATACCTTATTTTCTTACAGAAAATAAATAAATCATCCAGCCAATAAAATCACAAATGAATTCATGCTACAATAATATTATTCTTAAGTAACATTAAAAAAAATCACACTGAATTGTATATATATCGTGAGGATGTGAAATCAAACATGGTGTGATACCAGACTAAAGTTAGCTCATTTTATGAGGATCCCTCCCCCCTAAAACCGTTTCTACTGCAGCCACTTCAAATAGCCAGTTCATATACACCCTCTTTTCCTCAAAATCATTCTCGCCTGGTTGTAATTGGACGGATACAATATAAGGTATTTACCACTATGTGCCTTCCATTATAAACCCCCTCCCCCACTTCCCAATGAACCGTACCAAATTGTCTTTTCATTAAATTTCTAAATTATACATAGTTTAGAAAAATAAATAAGAAAAAGGCATATCATGTTAAAAAAGTGATCATTGATTGATTGATTTTTGCTAAACGCCGAATCGGCAAGATTTTAGCCATTATCGGCGGCAATTTTATATGTTGCATGCAAAATACATGAAGAAGTTATCCTTGACATAAAGGGAACTATTTAAGGTTCCATCCGACGGACTGTAATATAAGAAATATGTAAACCGTTAAAAAAAAGTTTCTGTGTTCATCAACAAAATATCTCATAATGTAATAAATTTTACCTTAAAAATCAATTTGATTTAAATAGGAAATGCAGTTAAACAAATTTAAACAAGAGGCCCTGGGGCCACATCGCTCACCTGAGCAAATCGGCTAGGAAAAATCACAAATCAGATCAGAACTGAAAGATTCACTGAAGGGGGGGGGGGCTTGAATTTTAATACTACTTGAGATTGCCTTTACATTACTACAGCATATGACTTTGCTGTTCCTGATAAAAAGATTTTTTAAAACATTTTCTTCCTATATATAACTTCATAATAATTTGAATTTAATTCCCCATGTTTCCCTCCCTACCCCAAAGGGCTTGATTTGAATAAATTAAAATCTTCAATACATAGAGGATGCTTAAATGTCAATATGACTAAACATAGCTTTTCTGTTCTTGGGATCTTTTCCTTTATTTTTCTATGTAAAACTTTGATCAACCATTGTGGCCCCACCCTACCCTTGGTGGTTATGATTTGAACAAATTCAATTCTACACTACCAGAAAATGCTTCCATATAAACACTAGCATATCTAATTATGGCTTTGCTATTCTTGAGAAGATTTTAGAATATATATTTTAAAGTAAAACTTGCATTCCCCATTGTGGCCCATCCTATCCCTGGGGTTTATGATTTGACCAAACTAGAATCTAAACTACCTGAGGATGATTCCACATAAATATCACTAATCATGGCTTTGAAATACTTGAGAAGACGATTTTAAAAGATTTCACCTATCTTATCCTGTGTAGAACTTTGATCAGCCATTTTACCCCCCCTCCCCCATTCCAAGGGGACATAATTTGAACAGACTTGAAACTACACTACCTGAGGATGATTTCACATAAGTTTCATCTTTCCTGGCACAGTGGTTCTTGAGAAGAAGATTTTTAAAGTTTTTTCCCTATATACACCTATTTAAAACTTTGATCGGCCATTGTGGCCCCACCCTACCCCCGGGGGTCATGATTTGAACAAAGTTAAATTTACACTACATGAGGATGTTTTCACATGAGTTTCATCTTTTCTGGCCCAGTAGTTCCTGAGAAGAAGATTTTTAAAGATTTTCCCTATATAATCCTATGTAAAACTTTGATCGGCCATTGTGGCCCCACCCTACCCCGGAGGTCATGGTTTGAACAAACGTAAATCTACACTACCTGAGGATGATTCCACATGATTTTCATCTCTCCTAGCCCAATTGTTCTGGAGAGGGATATTTTTGAAAAATGCCCTTAATTTTTCACTTATTCATAATTATCTCCCCCTGGAAAAGGGCTTGGACATTCATTTGAAAAAAACTTGAATCCCCTCAATTTTGAGGGATTTTGATCAGAAAAGATCACTTGAGCCTTCCGCTCGGGTGAGCTAAAAAGGATAAATAATGTTGTGAAATGGTGAGTCCTATTCAGCTTGGATGCGTAGGATTCTAAAATAAATTACAAGTAATTCATATTAAGCCAGCGAGGTAGCTTTATAGAAATGTATGCTGAGTTTAGAAGCACCCCCTAAAAACACATAAATTCTCCTTTAGAGATAGATAATATTTATGAAGGCACGCGGCGTATGCATAAACAACATTCTGCTATCTCGTTCCAAACCCAGTCTAACAAAACATATATAAAATTATAGACATTTCATAATTATTTGTTTTTATGATATAAAGAAAAAATTAAAAAAGAGATTTATAAGTTATCTGTTGTGGGTATCCACGCTCTCTTAAAAAAGAGAATTGTGGAAAATTTTATAATGTAGAGAACATTTTGATATTATAATTTAAAGTCCTTGTATAAAACGAAACCATATAACTGTTTATGAATGAAATTATGAAATCCTGCTCAAGATGATTTTTGCAGAAAAGTTTGGTATTTAACGGGCTTCAAAATACTTATAATTATGCTGAATAATTTCACCTTTCGCAAAACTATTGTTTTGAGGTTTTTTTTTTACATTCGACTTCAAAGTATTTTTTTGGGGTTTACAATTCTTTTAATACTAATGACTTAGAAGGATATGTTTGCCAAAAAACAAGGCCCATCTTATTTTAATAAGGAGTGAAATATTTTAAGAAATTCAACTGGAAAAATCTAAGATAGAGCGGGCTACCGTTAGTGTCGAACCCTGTCAGAGGAACAAAAAATCTTTTTTAATGAAATGATTCCCCGTGTTGAGCCCCTTTTTGCGTCAAAGGGAAGCAACTTGCCCAATTTATCGTATCCATTCGCTTCGGACAATGCACACCAAGTCTACGTGTAAGTCTACATAGGTTTATTAGTAGGCCTATATTATTCCCTATATTGTCACTTGTTTTCAAGTTTTATTGACCCCTGACCCCAGGACAGAAAAGTGGGTATAAGAGCCCTGTTAAAATGTTTATCATGCAAGCACCACTTACATTGATCTAATTAAGGTGAAGTAAAATAATATTCAGTCAATTCCTATATAAGCATTTTGCATGTTTATGTAAATTTTATTCCTCAATTTTAAAAGCATTGTGACATCAAATACATTGTAGTGTTATAGCATGTGGCATTTTAGTAAGTACCAAAAATATGTGCTGAGATCAGTTGAATAAAGCTCGTTTTGGAGGTAACATGTAAAATTATGTTGCAGGATAAAAAAAATAAATGGTAGTACCTTGATATTTATGCAATATTTTGGCTCAGATGGAAATGTAAATAGTCAGACAGTAGGGAGAGCTGGGGCATCCAAACAACTTTATATTAAGATTGCCTTACCATGTGTGTTTTTATTTGATTCATATTGATTTTTAAATTTAAAATGTTACTGAGATCAGCCAAGTCTATTAACATGATTGAATCATGATGTCGAAATACATGTAAGGTCTTGACTTTTGAACATTATGTATGAGGTCAGATTAATAGATATTTTTTACCAAAAGCACATACTGAGCTAAGGCCTAATTTTACACCTATGAACTTAACACTGACTACAGTAAGACCAAAATATGTTTAACGACTGAGACCAAAATTTGTTTTTTTTTTCGTAAAGTATTGTGTACATTAAAATTTCTAAAAGATATTAGACAAGATCTTAGAAACACCTGCATTTACTGATCATATTAAATCAAGTTCTTTTGTAATACGACCCAAATATGTTCATCAGTCGTAAAGCTACTAGGTCTTAACAATTAGCTAAAAACTGGCAAAACTGACTAAGTATCCATAAAAAAAAACAGAAAATTTCATGAGGAGACAGATTAATAATTCTTTTTAAATGTCTTATTTTAAGCTGTATGCAGAATGTGTATCTAAACATAAGGGAGATCTCAGTCTTGGTGAACAAGTTGCGGAAGAAATAAAAGGCAATAACTTATTTAATAGATATATCCAAAAAAATTTCCAGTTAATATAACATTAGGGATAAATCAACATTTCTTTTTCTTTTATTTTTTTTTGTTCGTTGTAGTTGGGTGTGTGTAGATTGACCAAGTTATGCATGCCAAACAAGACAAGTTTTGATACTGGACTTTCAGACTATGCAAAATCTTAAATTAGAAAAAAAATCTTACATCTTTAAGTCACCTGAGTGTTAGATTCTAAATTTTACAATTCATGACTCCTGAGGGTTGGGGTGGGGGATGGGTGGGGTTGCACAATAGAGATTTGCAAGGGGGGAAATCTGGTAAAGAACAGCATCATGGCTAATGTTCCTGGCCAAAGGGTGAGCGATGTGGCCCAAAGGCCTCTCTTTTCGTGATTACTCATAATTTCATATAAAGTTTAAATACATTATAATTCATAAGAAGAATTTTCTACAATTTCAGATGTTAACAACAATGCTAATCCTGCTGAAGAAACTGATGTAGTTTCACATGTCTCTCAGACAAATAAGCTTGACCAAGGTGAGCATGTACAAATAATTCTGTGGTAATTCTTTGCTCTCAATTATTATGTCCCCTTCGAAAAAGGGAAGGCATATTGCTATGCTGCTGTCTGTTGGTCAGTCTGTCGGTCCATTTAGTTTCTATTCATTTGTTCACAACCTTTGCACATACTGAAATGAAATTCGGTATACAGGTAAATCTGAGGAATATCTATGTCAAGTTCTGTTTTGGGTATGATCGCACCATAATTGACAGAGTTATGCCCTTTTGGACTTAGAAAAATTCCAATTTGCTGGGGAGGGGGGCATAAGTGTTTTACAAATATCTCTTGTTTCACAATGGACATTGTAAGGCTATATAAAATTGAAATTCTTGGTCTCAGGCCCACGCACATCCATTTCGAGGTAGCTGCATTGCTAATTTTATTGTATTTTTGATAGAATAAAAAATTGGTATTGCGGAGATCAATCCCGAAAAAAAGTTCCGTCCTCATAAGGATAAGAGAGGAGCCACCATGGCCGATCAAGGTTTTACATACAAATATATAGGGAAATTCTTTAAAAATATTCTTCTCAGGCCATCCTTAAAAAAATGTTTCTTTGGTATTGTCGCCTGAAGGGTTTCTGACACAAGAGGGGGGGAGGAAAATTATTATT
>PRKT01002068.1:4186-35767 GCA_003671525.1 Saccostrea glomerata | reverse complement strand
GAATTTTATATTGGAATTGCTATTGCTCAGGTTCGGCATTGTCAAACCAGGTTTTTAATTAAGTTATTTTTATACCCCCGCTCTGAAGGAGAGTGAGTATACTGTTTAACCCTTGTGTGTCTGTCTGTCTGTGTGTCCGTGTGTCTGTCCGTAACAAATTTTTGTCACAGTTTTCTCAGCAACTACTTATCGTAGATGCTTGAAATTTTAACAGAAGCTTCTCTGAGGCATGCCTTACAGTGGGAAACATTTTTGTTCAAATCCGATGTCAACTTTCTGTTTGTCTGTGCGTCTGTCCGTTTCATACATAACAACTTTTCGTCACAGTTTTCTCATGCCATATGGTGGGATTAATTTTGATATGAATCTGATGTCAACTTCAGATTTTTCTGTGTATCTGCCTGTAATTGAACTTGTGTATATTAATATAATCATAGTGTTAATTTACATCAGAGCATGGGTATTACTAGTGAGCATTGGCGCATAGATTTCATGTTTCCTAAGCAACAGAATTACAAACAGAGCAACAAATACATCTTATAAAGAATTAGGATGGAGCAACTTCTCAACAAGAATCTTTAAGAATGTTAACTATAAGACAAAAATATTCTACTCATAGAATTGAAAAGTCATATACTTGACATATGGTATTTTTTATGCACCCGAATCGATAGATCCGGGGTGGTTATTATTTTTGTCGTATCCGTCCGTCTGTTTGCCTAGCTGTCTATGTGTCTGTCTGTCTTTTTGTCTGCAAACTTTCGCCATAATTTTTGAACAATAACAATAACAATAACTCAATGAACTTGTGACCTTGACTGTGACCTATATGCTTAATATATATTTCTTTCTGTAAACATTAACTTTCACCTAACTTTTGAACCATGAAAGTAAGAGACTTCATAATTAGTACGCATACTCTACTAATTAAGCTCTTTCCAAAAATACCAAGGTAAATGACCTTGTGACCTTGACTGTGACCTTTTTTTTAAACCTTCATCATAACTTTTGAATCATGATTGAGAGATCGAAACTTCATATCTGGTATACATAATCGCATAACTCCACTAATCAAGTTCTTTCAAATGATACCAAGGTGACTGACGTTGTGACCTCATCTGTGACCTATATGCTTAAAATAGTTTTTCTTGAATTTTGTTGCCGCCGAGCGCATAGTGTTTGTAGAGTTTCACAAACACACGTTGTTCTCTTTCAAAAAATAAATCAATGACCTAATTTTCATTCTAGTGGCATATTGAGACTCGAAAGTCTTCAAATTATATTGCAAATTTCTAAAAACTGATCAATATCTGCAACGAAAACTGGATTGTCTGATTTCTGACAAATTAAGTAAATAAGTACTCTCATTAAGAAAAAAATATTGACTTTTGTTGAGGTCAACTTGTGACAATGCAGACCTGATGGGGTCTTAATTGACCAAGGCCAAAGGTCGATGTTAATCAGTTCCTGTACATGTTCTTGGATACAAGTCAAAAACTGTTTTAAAAAATATTAGGATTTTTTTATTTTACATTTTTTGGCTTTCTTTTTTCTCTCCTTCAAATAAATGAATACCCATGATATACTAAGTAATTTGTTCTGTATTGAGATATAATCTTATTTCATCGTCCATTATTTTTACACTGAATTGATGAAGGATTTTCCCGTTATTTCCTGGTCATGACAAGGAGCACACAGTGGTTGAGACTAGTTGGCAGGGGGGTGCTCACTCCTCCACGGCACCTGATCCCACCACTGATATTTCAGAGGTCCGTGTTTGCTCTGCTCCTCTTTTATATTGTTTTATGGACTTTGATACTGAATACTGTTCGTTATCTCCTTATCCTTCTTTAATCAAATATCTACAATTATTTCGTTATGTAAGGAATTAATATAATAGCTACCAATATTTTACTAAATATCCTGGACTGGGACAGTTTTTGCTTAATAAACCGCAAAGATTTTAATAAAAAGTGTTATCTGTACCAATCCAGTTTATAAACAGTACACCTTGGACGGCTATTAAATTTATTCCTGATAAACAATTTTTTTTTATCAAATCAAATGACATTTTACAGCCAAAATAAATCAATACAAGATAACTTTATCTCGATAAAGAAATACTAACAAGCTTAAGTTATTATTTATTTGTAATAACTAAAAAATAATTTCGGTATCAGGAATCTAATGAAAAAAGAAAAGAAATACATGCATAATGAAAATAGTGATAGAGTTGTAACTGTTGTTTCATGAGATAAACAATAACTATTTGTACTCAAAGCTTGCTTTATTACTCCCAGTTTGTTCAATACGCAAGAGACGGTCTAACGAACTATATCTTAAAGAAAGCAAGCTACTGACAAACAAGTTGATGAAATAAGAATGTCAACAGCCTTGCTTATTTAAAGTCATCTTTGCAAGTTTTAAGATTTTTAAATGATGAAATTATTTTTTTTTCACGAAATCATAAGTATCTCTCCTTGGAAGAAGATGTGAAAATTCATCCAAACAAATGTGAATTTGCAACACTCAAGATTACTTATTGGTTTGTTAAAATTGGTCCAGTTTATAACGACAAACAGTGACAATGACAACGACATAAGACTGTGCACAAATTATTATCAGAGAAGATTATCCAAAGATTTGTCATTACAAATTTACATCCAAGACAAAATTGTTTTAAAAAATGACCTTGAACTAACAATACTGACCTTGGGTCAAGGTCTTACATCAACAAAGCTACCACTGTATCAAGTAGGAAAATGCAATAATTAATTTCTCTGTTACAAAGTTTTGGACCGGACAATTGACCTTAAACATGCTGGCATGACCTTGTGTCAAAGACATTGCACCCCCTTGGATCAATTAAGCAATGATTTTCTATAAAAAAAAGCATGAGCTTCAAGTTTTTTTTCAACATCAAAGTTATAGGAAAGACACAAAGTAAAGAGAAGCATCTTCAGGTAGCGTCGATTCAAGTTTGTTCAAATCATGAACCCCCCCCCCCCCACCAGGGGTAAGATGTCGTCAAAATGGCTGACCAAAGTTTTACATAGAAATATATAGGAAAATTCTTTAAGAATCTTCTCCAGAATAGCAAAGCCATGATTGGTCATACATGGATTTATATGGAAGCATTCTCAGGTACAGTGTATGTAGATTCAAGTTTGTTCAAATCATATCCTCTCCCTTTTAAGGATTGGTTGGGATCACTATTTGGTTTAAACTTTTCAATAATAAACTAATTTCTGCTTTTATGCTAGGCACAGTGTTCAGGTGAGCGATGTGGCCCATGGGCCTCTTGTTTGTTTTTTTGGTGGACTATTTAGATATTTGTTACACTTTAAAAAAGTAAAATAACCAGTTAGACTGCACAAACTCAGTTTCATTGCAAAAATAAAATATACATATTTTTAAAGTTTAATTTCTTAAGTGCAATTTATGACCTTTTTTGACTTGTTGTTTAGGAAAATTTTCGGTTGCCATGGTAATGAAAACAATTTCAATATTATTAGTTAACACAAAAAAATATTTTGTATTCTATGCTTTCAAAATTTAATTGGTATTCAATGATTACAATTGAAAAAAAATGTGAGTGACTCTCGAATTTGGCTTACTTGTGCCCATATTATACAGACTTTGTCCAAAACGTAATAACATCAGCCTTCAGCCTCGGTCAATCAATTGCTCACCAGGTCTGCATTGTCAAAAGTACAGGGGTAATCAGAATCAAAATTATATATATCCTTTTTATAACCAGACTGCTATACTATTTAAACTTGTAGAAATAATATTTGACTGCTCAGTTTTATGGCAAATATTGGTAATGATACACAAATTTCAGGAAATGACAAAATTTTGACGGCCCAAGAATCTCAGTGACTTGCAGTCACTAGCATGAAAAGTAGGTCAATGATTAACTATTTGAGAGTGATCAAAAATGAATACTACAGACATAAGAAAAGTAATTGATTTTTCATTTCAATAAGTGTATTGTAGAATGTTTTTTTGCTTAGTTAACATCCAAAAAGACACAGCTTTATGTTGAGAAATTGCTATATACTGATTCTATTTAAAAGAATTTGTTGCTACATGTATGTAGATAACTTCTGTTGCTATTGGTATACTAACTTAAATTAGTTTTAAAACCTGGTTTGACAATGCTGATCCCGAGCAATAGGAATTCAACTCTAAGAATCAAATGATTTTTAAAAACATCGATAATTATGAACTAAAACAAACTTACAATACTACGTTGCTAAGGAAAATTTACTGTTGCCATGGAGATAGCTTATTGTAAAATAGTTATAGGTACACAAGGAAGAATATTTTATATTTTATTATTTTAAAAATTGATTTTGGTACTCACTGATTACAATCTATATGATTTTTCTACCAATGCTTTTAGACTTTCACCATTTTTAATTTATCAAACCATCCATTTTTGTTGCCTAGCAACAGGTAGTAAATTTCAAATTTGCAAATTTTTTTTATTTCAAATTCTAAGAAAGCCTTTCCTGTAGTATTACAGGAAATAGATGAAACATTTGTACTTAGATGGTGAAACGAATAATATTGACTTGATTTTTGCAAAAATCAGGCAAAATGCTGAATCAGCAAAAAACGGGAAACATGTGTCTTTAGCTGTATCTATAGTAAATATATTAGATAATGTTATTTCTTTTTACTACGTTGCAGAGCACTTCAAGAGTGTATCTTTCTTGTGACACTAAGGAAGAAAAGAATTACTTTTTAAAAATTTTTGTACAAAACCTTCAAAATGGGTGAAATTTCGTCAATCTATAAAGAAAAATTGACCCGTTGCTAAGGAAATTTCTTTGTCCTGGTTTCCATAGTAACAATGGCCCAAATTATTTTTCCTTCCGCATACATGGCTTAAACCCCGAGATCTGTGAGTGAAAAATCATTCATTTCTGAGAACCTCATGTATCACCTCCTGCCTGATTCTTACGTAAACCTGTACCTAATTCGTTTACCATTATATGTTTATATAGCTAAAATGCAAAGACAAGTGTAGGGTCAAAATAATGTTTGTTTCTCACATTGCATATTTCTTTGTATACTTATGACATATATCAAGAAATCCCTATACATGTACTTCATAAAATTTAGAATATTTAACGTTTAAATTATCGGTTATATATAATATTATTATTATTTATATTAAGATATTTACTACGCACTTTTAATTTTTTTAATGAAGCAGTTGAGTCAATTATGTTAACAATAATGTTAAATTATCTCCTAAAGATCGGGTCATCACTATCTCCATCCGCTACTGATTATTTATTTTCTGGAGTTTCTTTTGGTTTTCTTGCGACTTCTATTGGTTTCAGTGGCTTGACGTTAAAGGTTCTTTCCAGTGCCTTTGGTTTCACGGACCAGTATGCATGGTCAGCTTTTAGAAAGTCTGCAAGTAATAATTTGAGATAACCCTGGAGTTTAATTTATTTTTCCCATTTCTGTGAATGCTTGCAAATGAAGTGTCCACTCCAAAATGCGGCTTTACATGTATTACAATGAACAAAATAATATGTAAAAATAATTTAATAGCTTTGTGATTTCTAAAACTTTACGAAGCAAATATTTTTTTTTCTATTTTGGCAATTTAATTAATTTCCAAAAGGATTATATAGGCATCGTCATCCTCTGGTATCTTGCACAAACACTTAAATTTTTTTTTGAGTTAACTACATGTAATTAACGCAATTTTGGGAAAATTATTTTAGGAACGTATATTATCTCTCCTTAAGTTGCAAGTTTTATCGGGGTCGTTGTGTGTTTCTACTCACTTGCCAAACACAATTTTAATTAAGAAATGGTGGTCATCAAAATAATAAAAAATACGTTTAGTTTCAAGATTGTTTCAGATAAAGGTTTTCCCATTCGAATAAAACATTGTAAAACATTTGCTACAATTAAAAAAGCAAGGTGACAATATCTAAAAAATATCACACAATGTACTTTTATCTAGTTTAAAATTTGTATTGTGGAGCAATTATAAAATATTGTAATCTCATTTCAGTTATTTTCAAAAGTGTTGTTTTTTTATTAGTATAAATGACCCTGGAAACATCGTTAATAGGACCACCCCCGATGCGTTAAACAGTTAGACACTCCTTTATGACCTTAAACTTTCTAATCAGACGTATACGATATTAACAGCTAATTCACTTTGAATGAACAGCTGTTATAAACGAAATGCATAAATACCTTACCATTATCTCAGTTTTCACAGTGTTTATAGTTCTTGTCAAATATTTTAGTTGATCTTTGCCCCTTTTCACACTATTTCTTGAGAGCGTTATGTTGCCATTTCTTTTTCCATATTCCAAAAAAAAATCGAGTCGGTAAAACATTCTCTCTTGTTATTGTGTGTTGTAAAGAATGAATCCTCTTAACACTGCAATCACACACCTTTTTAAGGACAGATGATACAAACAAACTTTTGTCATAGAATTTGGTCATGTTTAATAAATAAATAAATTGAATAACTTTCACTGCGTAGTTTTTAATTTTGTATTCAAATTTGCACAAAAAAATCGAACTTATTGTATAGATTAATAAGGATGGATTTAGAAGGGCACACTTTTGAATATCACAGAAGGTTTACAATATCTTTATATTCTAGAAATCTATTATTTGCATAATTTGCAATTAAATGAGATCAAACGATATATACCAATCCAGACATCCATTTTTTTGTTTGTATCATCTGTCCTTAAATGCAAAATTTTACCCTTTTAAATGAGAACATTGTTATCTTATAGCTAAAGACTTCAAGTATAGTCTTTATAGATACTTATTACGGATCTTTTTTTAGGAAAGAGAGTTTCAATCTTTCAATATATACATGATATCGATTAAATAAAGTCGCATATTTCACTGTTAAACTTCATTACGGCTATATATAGGCTATTGTAGTACTAGCATTTGAATGAGAAGGCGGGGCGTCTATCAAGCGTGCATGAATAGTATAAATACATTAGCGTGTGTTCGAAGTGTACTACATTTTATGATAAAGTGACACCCTTTTTAGTGCAAGAGAACGAACACATATAAGCATCCTTTTTTTAAAATTTGTCAGACTTAATTTCTTTTTTTCTAATATACTTACGAGTTACATTTGAAATTTATTAGAAATTTTCAAATTATTATCTATAAATACACACAATGGAATTAGTGACTAAAACGTATAATGCAGGATTCGCTCTTTTTCATACTTATACCTTTATTTTTATAGAGATAATAATCAATGCATTAAAGCTTATAATTGATTAGCTTATTACATTCACGTGAGTAATTATTTCATCTAATGTACATATAAATAGTTTTGCGAATTTGGTGTGCTACAACAAATACGGTTGAATTGTGATAGAAAACTTTATGTTTATAAAAAATAAATTCGCAAAAAAGTGAAAAAAAACGTCAGTTGAACGTCAATATTATCTCTGCTGGATATAAAAGAAACCCATCAGTGTTAGACAAGTCTACTTTGTACAGTACATTTTGCATTGTTTAAAAAACTCTCGTCCTCTAGTGAGATAACAATAAACCCTTTAAAAAAACGCCCTTTTTCATTCATTTTTTGTTACATATTAATATTCATATTTAAATCTTCCATTGTTGTTAGATTTTGTGCCGATGTAAAAAGTTATTACATTTGTAGTGTCGTCAGATGAAACCAGAAGTTTCCCTCTATTTAATATTACATGTAGGGGTGCATTTTGTGCAATCGTGTGTTTCTTTCGAAATAAAAATCTGTTTAATGCCTCACACTTTAGATTCTTTTCCGTTAGCTTTCTTTAATTGGAATTACCCATTGTTTTCTTAAGATATGATAAATTGGTATTTTCTTCAAATAACGATCGTATTTTTTTGTATATCTTCCAAGAGTCAATGAACGTAACGCTGATGTGATGTACATGAAAGGTACATTGATAATATATATACCCTCAGTGTTTTTTTTTTAAATTCCGTATTAATGAGATTCAAGCAGTATGTGCAAGCTTTGTGCTACAAGCCTCCAAAATATATTGATAAATACCGAAAAAAATCAAATAAATTTGACAGAAATAACAAGTAAATCAAAAAATGTTATAAAGTCTTAAATATATCGTTTTAAAGAAATTTTATCCCAGGGTACTTTAAATTCTAATTACCCATTTCAAATGGATTTGACCATCGATAGCTTACAACACTGGGCACGATGTCGCATTGATCTGCTCAAAGCATGAAAGTGAATAGATTAGAGTCACAAGTTCAATGCTTTGTTATTCATGAGGTCAAAGGCGGGTTGAAAATTATAAACAAGTAAACGAGTTTTATGAAGAGACTTGAATTCAATTTAAACAGAGACCAACTCCAATTACTAAAATGTAAAAGTCAGCTGTAAAATTAAGGATAGATAATACAAACAAATTTTTCCTTTGAAAAAGATTTTATATCATGTCAGAAGTTTAGAAAAATGGATGGTTCTTAGAATTTTTTCTCCGAAGAACTGGAAAACAAAATAGACTTCGAAAATATTAGTAATATTTCAATAAAATATATATATATATATACACATTAACTTAAGGTTTACAGGTGATATAAAATTTCAGAAATTGCTATCTTGGCACTAAAAGTGTAATATAAACTTAAGACAAATATACCAAGCCAGGTGAATTTGAAGAGGAAGTTCAAAATGACAAAAAATTAGCAATATCACATAGGCCGATTTTTACCATTTAGCTTTTCTTAATAAAATTCATCTGGCTTGGTATATTTTTCTTAAGTTTATATTAGCACCATGTAAATAATCCTGAAAATTGTTTTCACCTGTATACCTTTACTGAATATGATTTGTCTATATTATTTTTTTGCATTGAAATGTTACTAATATTTTTCAAGTCTTTTTCATATACCAGTTCTTAGGAGAAAAAATTCTCAAAACCATTTTGGCCCCGCCCTACCCCGGGGGTCATAACTTGAACAAACGTGAATCTACACTACCTGAGGATGATTCCACATGAGTTTCATCTTTCCTGTTCCAGTGGTTCTTGAGAAGAAGATTTTTAAAGATTTTTCCTATATATTCCTATGTAAAACTTTGATCGGCCATTTTGACCCCGCCCTACCCCCGGGGGTCATGACTTGAACAAACATAAATCTACACTACCTGAGGATGATTCCACATGAGTTTCAGCTTTCCTGGCCCAGTGGTTCTTGAGAAGAAGATTTTTTTTAAAATGCCCATAATTTTTTATTGTGAAATTGCACCTTTCGTATACAACGTTGTGAAGAGGAACGATAACACAAAACCTTGACATTGTGAAATGTAAAGGTTAAATTCAGTCTGTTCAATACACGTATTACGTAGATTCTAGTTATATTTCTGCATGTATCAGAACAATAGCTCTACAATTTTGTTTATGATAACATGAATTTACTTCGAATTCTCTGTTGGAATATTGTTTTTAAAAATAAAATAAGAAAAGTAAGGAAGCCACACCGACATACACACTAACTGCAGAACTGACCATGTAGTTTTATCGTGACCGTGGTCCATTCCATTTTTTTTTTCAAACCAGCGAGCACAGGTCTTCAGCTACATGCACACTAAATCATTTTCTACAACTAAAATTGATGCAAAGCATCAAATCGGACGCAAACAAAATTGAGCATTAAAAAAATTTAAAAAATTCTTTCACAAGTGTTCATGCAAGGAAAACACGTCAAGATATTCTAAGGTGAAATAATTGAATCATTTTTATTTTAGACTGTCTTCAAGGCAAAATAAATAATAAAAAAAATAGACATTTTACCGCATTTGCTTATAAATAGATTCACCCATGTAAAAAAGGTCAGCGATAAATGATAAGAATTTATTGTCATCAAAATGAAGATGTAGGTCTCTCAAGATGAACCACGTGCTGATACCCTGGATCTTGGTCACGTGATAATGCCCATGGCTATGCTGCAAGGCACAGTGCAAAATGTAGAAAAATTTCTTTGTGTTATTTGCAGCTGTAGAGCATGTTCAAACCAATTTTTACTGGTTGAAAAATTTTTACTCACCATGCACTTTAACACGTCATTATTATCCGGAAAATCATGACGATTTCCTTTCATATCTTATATCTTATACACTCCCAGGATGGGGGTATCTATTGTAAACTCTTGATATATAACCACAAATTATCAATTATCTGATGAGAGGTGATAATGAAATTAAAACATAGTAGGTACAATTAATACTAAGTTTAAAGCTATTTCTAAAAATACTTTACTCATGATTTTTACTTGTTATTATTTGAGAAATATTTTCCTGACCTAATGAAAAATAACGTCTCATTTCCCCATGTGCACTTTCTAACATAGTCTCGTTCAACCAGACGCTCGTAGACAAGCAGAGCCTCTGGCTGGTCGGAGATTTACGGAGACAGCCGAGGGTCTGGTTGAACGAGACTATTTCTAACACAATCACAAATAGATCGGCCGAATATAACAACTTCAATCATAATCCTTTTAGTCGTTTACAAAGTTTGGTTATTAAGGCCGTCTTTAAAACTTATGTGCTGAATCGAAACGATAAACTACTGTATACATGTACGAGAAATATTATACATTTATTGACCGAGTTCTAGAGCAACATGCATTTTGTCGACCTTCGAACCAAACTCATTTTACCCGAGGACACGGTCAATAAATGTTTTTTTAAATTTTTTTTTTTACAAGCATGTATCTTGTACTGCGTTCCGTGATGTAAACTTCATATCCATCACTGTTTATCACCAACGAAATCAAAGGTCCGCCCATATTGTGACGTAAGCGGTCTAACATTTCAGGTCCAACATCTCACTCAGCGGTCCAAAATCGATTTTTATGTCCATTCAGTAAAACATCAGACATTTTCGTACAGATTTGTACAAAAAACAAATTCTTAAACCTCAAACAACATCATTCTTTTCTTTCCACTTCTTAACTATAAGACATACGGCTTATATCTTTGAAAAAATCTTATAAAACTGTTTCAATAAGCATTGGTATAACCAAGCAATACATCTCAAATAACGACTTATTTTTATAATAGTAGGAAAAACACATTTTGAATGTGAGCATTTGTCATCTAATAATCAATTTCATTTACTGATGTGTCGTAAATATCACAATATCTCAGTCCTTTGAGATCTGACTGAAAGCTAATTGGCAGAGAGGAAAAAATCTTAAATGTTAATAAAAAAAAAACGTATAATCACATGCATGTAGAATTGGCCGCCGAATACAGATAGACAAAATAAGTCCAGATAACACTTTTTTTTTGGGAGAACAAATGATTAAGGTAGAGGAGAGATAATTTTGAGCTGATTCGCAGTCCGGATGTCCAAACTTCAAGGTCAGTTACGTTGAAAAGTTTTACTTGCAACTTAAGAAATTGTAATTCAACGAGCAACAAAACTGAATGAGTATCTTTCTCCTAAGGCATAGTTCCATCTTCAATATTTTGTTAAGTCAACTGTTCATGATAAAGTCAAAGAAGCGAAATTGGTTTCAATCAGTATTTAATAACACGGCAATATATCTTTTTAAAAAGTGCAATGAGCAAAGGGACGAAAGATGGAGAAGCAATGACGTCATCAAAAAAATGCGAAAAACTGAGTAGGGTCATCAAACTAACGATAAAATAGTAAACTGTTTAAAGTATGGTGGATTTTTTTTCGACACTTCCTGTACTTTTTGTTTCAAGTTCTTTTAAATATTTTTAGCGGCATGAATCTCATGGCACCGGTCCTCTAACATATGAAAACCCACCAATAAACAACTATCACATGTAGAACAATAAATTGCATTTTGCGTATGTGAGGGAAATTTAATGAAGCTACATAATGAAAAATGCATGTTAGCTGGATATATTTTGAAATAATATATCCCATTCTTGTTCATGACGTCGCATAAATCAACGTCAAAATATCGCAACGTTAACGTAAACAATGCTACCTTTACAGCTATATAAAACATAAATAAAGCTCTGTACAGGTATATATTGATAATCTTATAAAAGTATACACTCTTTAGAAGAACTTAGAGGAATATTATTAATTTTGACACGGGGCCGAATTTTGCGACAAGTGAACCAGGTTCTTTGATCAGAAAAGCTCACTTGTGCCTTCGGCTCATGTGAGCTAAAAACAGTCACAGGGTGAAGAAATAGATATGAAAGGCCATCAAATCTGCAACTCAAGAGCAAACGATTTTATCACTGCGAAACGCGACAAAAAGTATATTTTCAAATAAAGATTCAAAGATTTTATTCATCTGATTTCTTGAGCCACTCATTTACACTGGAACAGTTGACCCAGAAGTAAAAATCATGAAGTTAAATATATTTTGAAATATGTTATCATATTATTATATTTAGTTGCCTTCTGTATAAGATATCTTTTTTAAAAAGAAGATAAGATAAACCAACAGTTTAAGAAAGAGATGTAATCGAAGTACTTGATATTAATGAAAAAGAATAGTTTTTTCAAAAATCTAACAAATATGATGACATTTGGGGTTTTAGGGAGGGGAAGTATCAGACTTTTTTGTATTTTTTTTTCTTTCTCCATACATTATAAAAATTAAATATGGTTCTAACTGGCTCAGTCTAAAATGGAGGAAATTTTAAAAGAAAATCTACTGACGCAAGACGTACGATAGTTTAAATAAATAAATCACACGAATGACTCGTGTGATCTTTAAAATAAATGTTATGTATCGGTATATCTCTAACAAATACATGTACTAACTTAAGTAAACATTAATGAACCTTGATTCTTTTGATTTGTCGCATATCTGCGGTGATTTTCTTTGATCTTTCTGTGGTGATATATCCCATATCACATATGCGATAAAACTTTCCCCGCCCCTTCATATATTACTTAGGAGGCAGAAATCAGGTCATGAGAAAAAAAAATGATTTTGTTTCACAAGTTCATATCTACAGAAAAATGAACATGTTAAGCTTTTTCTTAGCCTTTAATTAAATTAAAATACGTGTATTTAACTCGGTTAAAAACTCCCAGTCTTTAAAAAGATTTTTTAAATTTTGAAAGTTACGGTAATATCTCCAAACTTTATATAGTTAAACTCCTTGAAATTTGCTTTTGTGATTTCATATTTGTCGAGTGCCTGGCACGGAGATAGATTGTCAAAATCTTAAAACTCAGTTAAAAAGTCAACTAAAATTCACTTAGAACGTCCGACATGTTCGGAGCTTGCTTGAAATTAATCTTAAGTTCATGACACGCTGAATATTTTTTTTTATTGAATTTTGACACTCTCAGTGAAATTTACGTCATCAGACATTCGACAAGTTGCTTACATCATAGATGCCTCGTACTATTGGTTATATCGTTTTCATGGGACGTGGAAATCTCGGGCGCTCCGCCCCTCGATTTCCACGCCCCATGAAAAGGATATAATCAATTCTACTCGCCTTCCATGATGTACCTTAATGTGATGCTTCAATTAAAATCGAAACTTATTTTAAAATTTTTTGAAGAATTTGTGCATTAATATTTCTCAAATAACAGACGAGCAATCTTTTTTTAAATGAAGTTATTTGAAAGTAATATTTTTTATCATATCGGAAAAAAATGTCTGTTTGTGCTAAAAATAAAATATAACGATCAGACATTTCAATTAAAAACTTTGATTTATTATAGTAAACTTTAATTAAGTAAAGTAAGCTTTAGCGATTTTTTTTCTTTTTTGTAATGTAGATTCTTTGAAAGTTATAAGCTCATTTGGTGGTTCTTACATGCAGTACAATGAATTATTAAACAGGATTGAAAGAAAATGCTTCCTTGAATCATTAATTTGCTAAAAATAACACAGAAATAAATTTAAATTTACTTGTTCCCTTACCACCGTAGGTCCATTCTGAGAAAGAACTCCCTTTTTTGATCACACACATTGCTTTCTGTTTTTTCGATCAAGTCCTTTGGGGCATCTATTACCACTATGTAGAAAGCTCTCCTGGTCAGGTAAATCTGGTGACATGCGTAGTAGACACACTGACCTCCAAAATCAAAGAATATCAAGGTCTTTGAAGGTCTCTCCTCAAAACTGTACTTTGTATTCCGGGATATAGCTGTCAATGTTTTAGACAACAATATATTATAATTAAATCAGTCAACTCATTAACAACATCATTTTCTTTTAAGACAAGATAGAACAGAACTCCTTTTGGGTGTCAATAAGAACGATGTAATAGTTGATCATTAAATGCTTGATGATATCGTAATTAAAAATCAAAATTAATTTTACGTTATGGGATGGATAAATATAAAAGAAAGGATTCAAAATATGCTAAGTTTCATATTTTTGTTTTCTTAAGCAAATTTTAAACTAACTTCAGACCATTTAGTTTCAGAAATCTTTAAGTAAAAGTTTTCATACGTGGGAAATACACATATGTTACAGATGTACATTATAGAAAAAAGGATAAGCAAGGTAGTGTTCTATGGTTCCTTAAGTTTACGAAAAATTAGACAAATAAAAAAACACGGAAGTGAGAAAAATATTCCTTGGTTCTAATATAAAGCTTTATTTTTAACAAGAATCATTTAAAGTTAATGCTTTCAGTTATATTACAGAAATCATTACAGTTTAAAGTGTGCCTTGGTTAATATCTAAATGTTAAATAATATATATGTAGCTAATCTGATTGTAACCGTGCCTTGTTCCTCGCGAATGCAAAATTAATTTGAATATTTGAATAGCAGATTAAAACAAAACAACAATGATAGATCATTCAATTGAAGGCAAAAGCATTTTTGTATTAAGAACATGTACTCATGATATCTATCTAATTTTGTATATTTAAGTGGTACATTTATATATACGTAAATATGTGACACATGTTATATACAAGAAACCTTTTCATCCAGCATATCAAAGCATGTGTGCATCAGAATAGTTTCTTTTACAATTTAACTTTTAGTGATTGATTTTAATCAATAATCTCAAACATTCAAGACTTCTGTTGACTTCACGTTCATTATTTCCTCCTCACTGCACCTTAGCAGACGTTTAAGTAGCGTGGTTTTCCCCGCCCCAGCACATCCTATAATCATCCCCCGGGCGGGGTGGATTGTCTGTGTTCTTCTCTTAGCGTACTCCAAATACCGCTCTCTGACCTCCTGTTACCAAAATAATACCTCTCTTGGGACATCCACTGTCAAATTATGAAATTACAATCTTGTTTCACTTTATTTAAAACATAAATTCAGATAGCTGCAATATTCGTGACAAAAATCAAGGGATAAGTTATAATGATTAATTTTCTACATTATTAACGCTATGTTCATTTAAATATCATTATATGATACTTATATCTCAGAGTCTGTGGGAAAAACTATTGTTAAATTATATATCGTCGGAGGCCCTAAATTCGTTATGGTCCTAGAGTCGTGTCCCTTTTGTTTTTCTCTCGTATCTCGCGAGATTTCGTCCGCGACTGCGCACAACGTGAGAAACAGCTTACTACGATTGATTACGTCATATTTACAACTACAGACGACAATGAGGTCAAAACAGGTAAAAAAATATAATATGAAATTTTTTTTTAGCTGATTAACAGTCAAATCCATTATTACCAAATAAGTATGACGATAAAGTCCAATTTTTTTTTTATTACGTCCTATATTGAGTGCATCAGTGCTATTTTACGCTTTGTTTACATTATATCAAGAGAAGTCACATGACTACATTGGAATTCGATAGGCCAAACAAAGTTAATTTTTCCAGTCATGTTGTATTGTTCCTTAGACATTTTTTTTTACAATGGATTTGTTTGTTTGCTAATTGTAGAAAAGTCCCAAGCCTCACAAAAGAAACTATAGACTTTATTCTCCATCACAAATGACAAATGCATATAAAATGGTTAAAGAAAAGAAAATGTCAGTAAGGAAAGCTTCAAAAATTTTTCGGGTGCCTGATACAACTTTAAGAGACAGGGTTCTGCTAAAAGTTGACCCAGAAACTGCTGTTTTTGGTAAAACTCCAGTTCTAGACAACCTTGAAGAGGCCAATCTAGTCAATCATTTTAAAACAATGGCAGCTTTTGGTTATGGGTATACTAGACAGGAATGCATAAATATTGCAACAGATTACGCAATTTTTGTGGGTAAGAGAACTCCTGACAAGCCCTTTTCTATGAAGTGGATGAGAGGTTTTTTAAAGCGATGGCCTGAATTAAAAGTTTTGAAGCCACGAGGGTTAGAGCATGTTAGAGCGAAAATGGCTTCCAGTGAAACTGTGTCCAACTACTTTGAAAATCTTCGTAACACTCTCTCCAAACATGATCTTTATGGAAAGCCTCATCTCATCTTTAATGTTGATGAAAAGGGTATTTCTGTTGACCACAAACCACCAGCCGTTGTCGGAGATTCAGCTTACTGTCCGCAGTCAGTAACATCGGGTCGTGGAAAGACAATCACCATTCTTGGAGGAGGCAGTGCAAGCGGTGTCTCTGTACCACCTTTTTTTGTCTTCCCCGGCAAACGGATGATGCCAGAGCTCTTGAGTGGAGCATCCCCTGGGGCTAGTGGCACGATGAGCGAAACTGGGTGGTCAAATGGACAAATCTTTCGTCAGTATCTGGAACACCACTTCCTCAAGTTTGTTCCACGTGATGAAGGACAGATATTGCTCCTCTTAGATGGACACAAATCCCATGTGTCTGTGGATCTTGTAGAGTGGGCAAGTCAAAAGGGGATAATTATCTTTATACTTCCAGCCCATACAAGCCATGTCTTACAGCCAATGGATGTTGCCTGCTACGGCCCATTTCAAAACATTTACAATTGTTTGTGTCACAAGTTGATAAGGGAAACAGCAGCAACAATTTCCAGGTATAACATTTGCGAAGTTGCATGCAAGGCGTACACGAAGGCGCTGTCTCCCGAAAACGTCCAGTCAGGATTTCGACGTACCGGGATTTACCCCCTTTGTAAAGACGCAGTTCCTTCGAGGTATTTGGTACCAGCAGAAGTCTTCAAGGGCCTGGCCGCTGAAAGCCAAGAGAATGAGAGAGGATTGGGAGAAAATGAAGATCAGCAAAATTATGTGGTAAAGTTACAAGAGAAGGAGAACCATCTGAAGGCAAAGAAGAGTGGAGGAGAAATTAAAGAGAGGAAAACTATGAGCAAGATCGTGTCCGGCAGGGAAATTTCAGAAAACGTGTGTCAGCGAATGAAAGACCATGAAAAAAGTCAGAAGAAAAAAGAGAAAGACATTGGGGGTAAGAAGCACCAGAAGACAAGTTTTAGAAAAACTGCACTTCTTGACGATTTACCAGGCCCATCAACAATAAATTTGACCATATCCGAGGATCTCCAAAATACTTCAGACACTGACAGTGATGGTGAAATGGATCCCTCTAAACTGTGCTGTGTTTGCAAGAAATTTCAGCCTGATGAGTTGAAAAGATGTGTTTCTCTTGTATTTGTGAAGTGGGCGCAATGTGACAAGTGCAGCCATTGGGTTCACCTGATCTATTGTTCACCAATACGTGTTGTTAGAAGAAATGCTCCATTCTATTGTCCACACTGTAATACAGAGTAACACAATACTGCTTGCTGCTGCTGCATAAATTTGTATTGAATTAGTGTTAAATTCAGCCTAGTTATATAAGTTTTTATAATTGTTTAACTTAAAAATTCATTCTTTGTAAAGATTGTATTAATTTGTATTTAAAAAATGTTGACACACAGTTAAACTTTGAGTTGAAAAATGAAAAACGTATATATTCATTCTCTTGGCCTTTTTACTTCAATTTCCGCTGACGTCACGACCCTAGGACCTGCTTTTCAAAATGTCGCCGAGTAAACATCGGTAACTTAAATGAGATGAAAACAATCAAAATGGCATGATTTTTTTTATTTGAACAATTTACTGCAAAGAAAAAAACATGTTTAATTGAGGTATGACTTACGAAATGGAACAGCACTTCAAATTTATTTACAAACAGTCACGATCAAGTTAGGGTAACGACTCATGGACCTCCGAGGATATTTCGTCAATAATATGTCGTAAAGTTAAATACAACATCAATTATTTTCTCTTTTCAATTAAAAACTCTGATTCATATGAAAATACAAACCTGTATGCTTGAAAACCATGGGAATTCCAACAGAAAATTGTACAATTTGTTTTCCGAAAAGCGTAGATATCGTCAATTTGAAAATCAAATATCATATAATTAAATTAAGCTTTGAACATGTCGAAATAGGGAAAACATGGTTGCTGCATAATGAATTTTTAAGAAGTTGAATATTTTGAAAATAACAACTGAGGTTCGGAATAAG
The DNA here is from genome assembly GCA_003671525.1 of Saccostrea glomerata. Lineage (NCBI taxonomy): Eukaryota > Metazoa > Mollusca > Bivalvia > Ostreida > Ostreidae > Saccostrea > Saccostrea glomerata. The sequence continues at coordinate 17,408 of PRKT01002068.1, read as the reverse complement.
TATTCCTGTAAAATTATATATCTTACCTAGTTTTCTGTAAGCTTTGTTATTAACGATATAAATATCAGTATGTGTATATCGGCCTATGCAGAACCTGGCGAACTCGGATCTCAAAAATCTGGAGAAGTGAGCATCCCCAACCACGAACAGTCACATCCGCCATGTGCATCTTGTCATGACCATGTAAAAAATCAGCCGTCAATTAAATGTAATTAATTCTTTTAATATGTAATTAAAAGAATGTTCCTGCATATTGAATTAAGTTAGATATATACACTCCGTATCCAGGTGATGACGGTATACTGTTGCATAAGTAAGGTACGTTTACAATAGAAAAAGTTAAAATCATCACGTTTATTATAGATCTTGATTGTTAGATTACCATTTAAATCTTTTTTTCAAGTAAAATATTCAAGTATGAAACAGATGTGTCAGACTCTGTGGTATTCTTTATGTCAAGTTCACCAGGATATATCGTATCGTCAAAGGAATGGAAATTACCATTGTTAACAGTTTTCATGCATGAGATTTTGCAGAAATTCTGCTTCATATAAATTCAAAAAAGATCTGCTAATAACAGAGCAGAAATTTGTATCTATGGGAATTCCAATATATTGTTTGAAGACCTGGTCTCCAAATGGTATCATTTCTTCCGTACTTCCAAGAAAAGTTTAAAATGATTTATTTTGAACTTTTCAGCAAACCATATAAATATGAATGAATGAAAAAACATAGAATTCTAGGGTTAAAAAAATACCCCATATTTTTTATGCGCCCGATTTTTTTCGGGGTGCATATTGTTTTTGTCATGTCTGTTTGTCTGTTTGTCAGTTTATCTGTTTGTCTGTTTGTCTGTTTATCTATTTGCATGTCTGTCTGTTTTCAACTTTAACCTTCGCCAAAACTTTTGAACCGTAAAAAATAAAGACGGCATATTTGGTATGCATACTCCTCTCATATAGTTCTTTCAAATGACATCAAGGTCAATGACCTTGTGACCCTGACTGTGACCTATATGCTAAAAATAGATTTTGAACTGTTTGTCATAACTTTTGAACCATAAGAGATAGAGACTTCATAGTTAGTTTGCATACTCCACTAATAAAGTTCCTTCAAATGACATTAAGGTCAATGACTTATGACCTTGACTGTGACATACAGTATATGCTAAAATAGCTTTTTCCACTTTTTACCATAACTTTTGAACCATAGGACATAGGGACTTCATATTAAGTATGCATACTCAACTAATAAATTTCTTTCAAACAACACCAAGGTCAATGACTATGTGACCTTGACTGTGACCTATATGCTAAAAATAGCTTTTTCCACTTTTTGCCATAACTTTTGAACCATAGGAGATAGGGACTTCATATTTAGTATGCATACCCCACTAATTAAGTTCTTTCAAACAACATGACCTAGTGACCTTGACTGTGACCTATATATAAAAATAGCTTTCGAACTCTGTTGACGCCGGGCGCATAGTGTTTCACAAACACATCTTGTTTTACCTCTGTAAATTTGTGTCTATATACAATTATGGAGTGTAAACATTTCATTGTTTATTTGACAGGTTTTAACGTGGAACAGTTTTGTGACATTTGTCCATGGTGAAATTGTGATGAAACTATCAACCCTTGATTTTCATCTTGAAACTCTTCTGGTTTATGGGGATATCATAATATCATCATTACACAAGTAATCGTTTGTTTACGTTGTCATTAAATATAAGAATTAATACATGTACACCCTTGCTTCTTTTTCATGTTTAAACAACAAAATAAACATGTTGAACAGAAAAGACCCCTATGTTGCAACGCACTTTGAAAAAATTACGCACTTTGAATTTTATTTTCAAAGTGCGTTAAAATTGGGACAAAATCAACGCACTTTGAAAATTTTTTTCAAAGTGCGTTAAATTTTGGACCAACTCAACGCACTTTGAAAAAATATTTCAAAGTGCGTTAAGAGTCTACATCAATATCTTTTACCATGGAAACACTTAAACGCACTTTGAAAAAAAATCATATTCTAGTCATGGAATGATTTTATTTGTTAATTATCTTTCAAAAAACTAAGCCCAACCCTAACCTCAAAAATGAATTGATTTACTCCCGTCAAAAAGAGAAGACGGGTATAAGATCCCTCAGTCCAAATCTTTATCTTTCCAATACGTATGTGTTAGTAACAAACAGGGTAGGGGAGCAATAAACCTAAAAAGAGTAAGCTGCATTTTCAATGTTTATACGATGTATATATCTTTCCAAAATAAGTAGGGTGGCTTAGCCCCCCATCCCCTCCCCTGGCCCTTCGCCCAGTCTAGATGTTTATGCTATACTCAAAGCATTCATATATTATGTATTTAACTAACAGGTATGACGTTGAAAACTTTCAATAATAAATGAGTTAATTAAAGCAGATGAAAACTAGTGCTAATTGTAACGGAACACACCTTTACATCTACTTATCGAAGACTAGAATAAAAAAAAGAAGAATCGAATAAATGAACTTTAACAATCGTCACTCTTTTTTTCAAGACCCTTTAATTTTCCTTTTTATTTCATCAAAACCTTAAATATTTAAAACGTCAATATCTCTGGTCCTACAGGGACTTTATGATAAAAATGTTATCAAACCAGGATCTGTTATTTATTATACCGATTATTTGAAGGAAATTTCAATCAATCTTTCTAATTTTTTTCAAAGTGCGTTAATATACTCGATATTAACGCACTTTGAAAAAAAATATTTTTTTTCAAAGTGCGTTAGCTTGGTCCCAAATTTTAACGCACTTTGAAAAAAATTGCGTAATTTTTCAAAGTGCGTTGTAACACCCCTATGACTGATTATGGCAAGAGTTCAATTTTCCTATTTATATTATTGTATCACAGTTTAAAATCATTCAAACCTTTAAACTTTGGTGCCAAATATCAAAGTGACAGAATTGTTTAGTAAATATACACAAAAATGAAATAAACTTATGATATAAAAGCAACAGAAGCAACGGAAAACATAAAAAAAACAGCCTTAAGTGCTGTATACCTTTAATAGTTGACTATATTTACCAAAGAATTACCTGTGGAGTAATTGCAGGACAGTTAGCAATAAAACATTAGGTGATTATATAAGTATTCAAGATCAAAAATTAAAAAAAATGCAAAATAGGACAAAGCAAACACCAAAACCTCAGAGATTGTATCAGGTGCCATTGAAGACCGAGTATCCCTGTCGACCGGTCCTATCCGCTGTGTGCTCTGCGTCCTGACCGGAATATGACGGGAAAATCTGTCGTCTATTCCTCTTGCATATATAATGGACTAACAATTAGTATGAAAATCGTCAGTCAGCATTTGACTCACTTATAAATTGTATTTGCTGAAAAAGGTCATCGTATCGACCATAGAACTTACGGAATGATGACTTGAAATCAGGATATTCTTGTTTGTTAATAATTTACCTCGTTTTATAAAGTTCATATTACGTAGAAATAATCTCGCGTATCAACTCAACCGAGAGAGACATGTATAAACTCCCTATGCAAGCGATAAAAGCATATTGTTGCATAAGTAAGTAGAGTTAACTATTGAAAAGTTAAATTAAAGTGATCACTTATATTATAGAACTTGGTTACCATTAACATTAAGTCTGGTCTTCAATAAACAGGGTGCAAATGGTACCCATAGGAATTGAAATACACATATAACGAGTCTTTGTAGTTGATATGTTTTCTTTTCTTATTATGAACATAAGGAAAACAATAAAAAAAAATAAATTGAGCATTTACTTTTTTTGGCCTGAATCTCTGTAGAATCTCCCTGAATGAACTCACAGCCATGACATAAACTAAAGGAAATAAGTAATTATTTACCGGGAAGAAATCCATTTAAGGTCAGACGACACGTTCCTCAAAAATATATAATTTTTCCTATGAATTTGTCAATGAAATATAAACACTTAGATAAGTTTCCTCACAAAAAAGTTGGATACCTTATCAGGCATTTGAACAAGATACCACATGGTCATATTTCTTATAAAACCTTTATGAGTAATTTCCTTAATGGCCTATATCATAATTTTTAGTGTACTGTTACCTAAAAACATTTTAAAAATAATGTAGAAATCAGAAGAGAATGGCAAATATAAATAATTTTTGATATAATACCAAGAGAAACAGGACATATATTTGAGGAACGTGTCGTCTGACCTTAAGAACATTTTTTTTCAAAACCTAAAATAAAATAAATTAAAAAAAAGGGAATAAATAATAAATTATTGTATATCTAATTGAACGGAGATCTTATTTATAAACCACAGGGTAAAAATAAGTACACAAAATAAAATTTAACACTAAGACAGTTAAATATGAATTAATTTTAACAATTAGACTGATGAATATACAACTCAGCAGACAAGGAAAAATAATATGAAGTTTGAGTTTTAAAATAAATGTATTTACATAAGGGCTACTTTTTCTTGGCAAACATTTTAATGTTTTTCAATAAAACGTAATTCTTTTACCTCGTCACTATATTTTATCATTGTTTTCTACCTGACAGCTAGATGCGAATAATAATCTTTGTCAATCTGTATAAAACTGCAGAAAATATTATCTTTCTATCTCGGTCACTACCTCTTTGTCATGGCCTGTACATCAATGATCTTAGTCACCATTCAAAAGTTTAAAAGTGTTGTATCATTTATATGGATCTTAAATTCAAAGAAATTTAAAGTCAATATTAAATCATGTGTTATCTTTATCATCACATTATATTGTTTTCTTTGACCATTGGCATTTCATAATAAAAAGCTATAACAAGGACTATACATATAATTGAAAAGGAAGGAATTTTTATTTTACGAAAATAAAGAATTTAAAGGTTTTACTTTTAACTGAAAAGTCGTTCTATACAATATGTTAACATTGCTCATATACAATGAAAAGTGTTTATGATACATGTAAGTTAAAGATATGTATGCCGTGTTGAACAGTATTTTTGCACAGCTGAAACCGAACAAAAATTTCTGGAGTATGCTTAGCTATCAAAAATGAAGCATTCTAACAAATTTGACGAAATTTTATTCGGTATTAACTAAGTACTGGTCAGGAAAAGAACACGATGTTCTCATGCATATTTTCAAAGGACTGACGTTTATCCTGGATCTGCGCATTTGCGCGAGAAAAGCATCGCGGGAATCATCAGGTCGAGGAAAATATTTTTTGTGACGTCTGTTCAGTGCGGGACACAAATAGACCAAGCAGCTCAATGAGTTGCATTTAATGCATTTATGGGTTGCTAATTAAATACTATTTGTGTTTTTCAAAAAAGGCTAGTTGTTTTTAAATCGCTCTTAGAAAGACTTGGTGCATTATGCACATTATATTATTATCTACTAATCCCAAGCTCATATTTGCATACAAATGATTAACAATGGTGAAAATTAAAGTTTTCCCCACTCCATTGTACAGGTCTGTTTGTTTACAGTTTCCCCGTGCTGTACTGCTAGTGGGCATTTTTGGCTGGATGAACATTTACGGATCTTCAGTAAAGTGCGCAATTTGCGCAAAAAATATTTCATGTCAAGTACAAGGTATGGAAAGTAATTTAAACTGTTATGTTTACACCCTGAATGGGATATTGTCAATTACACCTTTTGGTTTTTGAATATGAACTACATAACATATGTAGATGAACATTACATACCATACATCTTGCCTTCTTAGAAATATAGTTGCGCTAATAAAATAAAATTGGTCAAGGAATTCCAGGCCTCTAAAAACTATTCCAGTTTGAGGACACAACCTAGTATTTCGATGAACACCATTAAGAAAAATTAATTCAGGTAGGTAGCATCGGTTTTTTGAAGTGGTTGGGGGGATAGAACAGTTAGAATAAAAATCAACTAGCTTGAAGAAATCTGACAAGTAACATGAGTAAACTAGGAGACTAGACAGAACAATAAGAGGTCTTTCCACCTTCTTAGAATTTTAAATTGTTTTATATTTGACAACTTAAAATTAATTTCCATGAAAAAGAAACCAGAACTCTCTTAAAGCAGAGGAAAATTAAAATAAAAAAAAATGAATGACCTTGACCTTTGACCTTAAAAAAAATCAAAGTCAAAGGTAATGGATCACAATGCAGTTGCCCCCATGCTTCTATGGCTTATAGTTTTCAAGTTATAAGGTTAAATAGTGAGTACAAAGAACTTAAAGGGCAAAAACACATATAAGGAGTCATCAGATCAATTTGCACTTAAACAGTGAAGTTAGGCCTAAAGACCCTTAATATATTAGTGAAGGTTTGGTGTCTCTGCTGTCTACGGTTTTGGAGGAGTAGCGATAACAAGGTTTTTCGAACAAAGGGCAAAAACTTTTAAAAGGTTTAATCTTAGGGGACAAGAATAAAGTCTTTTAAAGAGTTTTAAGAGTACATATTAATGATGAATAGACATTAAATATATGTTAAAAGACAAATGAGATATAAAAAGAGCTAAATTTTTTAGTTTTAGAATGACCTTGACCTTTAACTTTTCAATAAATTTCAAGACCAAAGGTCAATGTATCTTATGCAGTTGGTCCAATGTCTCTATGACTTGTCGTTTAGAAGATTTTCAATTATTCATAAAATTCAATAACTTTCAGGGGCAATAACTTATTGAAGGGGTCAATGAATACTTTTGCAAGATCAATGTCACATGTACTCAGTAAGTCAAAGACATTACTGAAGGTTTCGCATCTCTACAGTTAAGGGTTTCGGAGGAGTAGCGATAACAAGGTCTTTCGTACAAAGGGCAAGAACTCCGAAGGCGGTCATACGTTATACTCGTTGGGTAGTTTTTCGAAATAACTTTTGATTTCCAGTTTTATGAACTTAAAAGTTTTTTCATTGAGTCTTTTGGTTCAAAAGGCCATAACAGAAAAATAATAATAAACATAAGCATTTCAAGAGGTCTTTCCACAGATAGGTGGAAAGACCTAATAAACAGAAGCATTTCAAGAGGTCTTTCCACAGAAAAGTGGAAAGACCTAAATAGGTTCCAATATCTTTCACCGCTAAATTTTATTTATTCACTACAATTTACTTCCAAATTCCAAATTTCACTTTCGAATTAGCCCGAGACAATGCTGATAACCTGCTTGCAAGATTTTTTTGTATTATTTTCAAGGGGTCAGAAATGCTGTGGTTCATGTGTAAAGAATATAATTATATTATTTAGTAGTATTCTGGTTTTGGCATTTGGTATATTTTGAAGATTTATACATGATATTCTGTGGAATACTTTTTGTTATTTTGAACCATTAAGAAATGCAGAATCGAATGAATCTAATAACCATTTTGATTGATCAAATTATATCATTTGTTTTTATTAGTTATTTCATTTTGGCATAACATGGTTTCCATACTTCTTTATCCATAGTCGCTGACATCTGTAGAAGTTCACCCAACCGAAAATGTCCATTGAAAAAACAATTGCACATGATTATTCCTCGGTACAAAAAGCAACCAACTCTGAGGTGCTCTCAATATTGACAATCCCTAACTAACATGTTTGTAGTAAAGACGTTGTAGACCATCATGCTTAACGGTTCATTCACGAGATTGGACCATTGTTTGCTGTAAACATGCGAGACAACGTGATCATGAAAATTTCAATAAGAGGCGGATTTTGTCAGACACGGAGAGAAAATAATTTTCACTTATATAACTTGATGAGACACCACATATATTTATTACTTTTAAAATAAAGCACTAAAACGGCATATATAGCTTTAAGAATAATATTTGCATACAATAATAAACTAGCGCAAGCAATTCACCCTCATCATATTCTTGAATATTGTAAAGTTTCTATGTTTATGAAATAGTTGTGTTAATTCGATAATAAATCCGTGAAATATCAAGAAATCGTAGGATTTCATTAGTACTTAGAAACGAGAGTTAGTTTTGCTTCCTATGTGAATATCTACATTTTTTTTAAATTTTTTAACCTTATGACATGAAATGAAAAATAAGTTTGTTTATGTTATTTATTGTGTATTTTTTTACTTGGTAAAGCCTCGTAAAATAAGTCATTTTCGTACTAACAAATTACGTCATACTATCATTTACACATAACTTTAGAAAAAACGTGCTATAAAGTGGTGACGTGAACAGTAAGTGTACATGCGTTTATAATTTTTTTTAATATCAAGTACATTCATTTGGTGTTTTTCACATGCGAGCAGTATATGATATTCGCAATCAAGCATATCAAACCTCAATTCATATTATTTTATGGATGTTTTTTTAATCGGTAAATATAACTCTCCTTAAGGTATTGACAAGTCGTAAATTCACTGCGTTCAACCAATATTTTTTCCTTTGTCATTTGAGGTAAAAAAAAAAGCTAGATCAAGCAAATAAACTATACACATGTTTGTTTAAGTATGGTAAAACATCTTCAAGGGATTCTTCTATCTGATTCAATGAGCAGATAAACATTAAGTTATCTAATGATCACATATTTTTTTTCTTGCATTATAATTCGAAGTAGGGTGAGTCTACATAATCATGTTAATTGACACGTGATTCTTATATAGTTGATGGAAAGTGAGCATTACCTCTCAATTTTTCACTATCATTAAAACACTGAGATCTCACCACATTGTCCCTAGATTTTCCCTTTCCATTCCGATCAAGACAAGGAGCACACAGAGCATGTGATCGAGCGGCAGGAAATGCTCAATCGGCCATGTGACCTGGTTCAATCTCTGATGTTTTGAGGTCCATGTTGTTAAATGGACTTTGGAGCTCGAATTCTGTTTGCTATTCCAACGTAGTTCATCCTACTTAAACTCTTAGCTCAGAAGGACAAGAACACCGAGGTGATAACGTTAATAAAATGAACAGATTTTAAGATAAACAAGTATGACAAGTCTCTGGTGTTTTTAACTCATGATCTTTATAACCTTTAGTGAAGTTTGGTGGCTACACCATATTTGTAAATTTATCGCACAGCTTGACATTTCAAAAAAAAATTGTAAAGAGCCAAAACTACAAATTTCATGTTGTTTAGAAATAATCCTTAGAGAAGTGCACAGCCTTTCAACTTCGACCAAATGTGCATGTAGATGAAAGATTATATATTTTTCTAAAGTAAATAGACGTTGGGTATAATGTAATAATTGCTTTTATTCTAAAAGGCTAGGAAAGCACTTCTAATATTAAATGTAATAGGTTCATTTTTACTAAAATTTTAAACGTTAATTTCTTGCTGTGTTGAATCCTTACAACGTCATGGTGGTTTACTTGATATCAAACATGTACATAATGAGGATGGTTTTTTCAGCTCACAAAATATAAATGAAATTTCGAAAGATCCTATAAATCAGTTGAGGAACATAAAAACATACCTATCGTATTGAATTGCTTCCGAAATAACACCAGTGTACTTTCTGTAAACCCAAAAATCTTACATTATTGCACTGAAAAAAGGAAAAATGGTTGCAATTTAGAGATATCTTATGCAGGATATGTATTGTTTTTTTAAAACTGTATCTATACTGACAAAAGTATTTTAATTTAACAATATGTGTGAGAACATAATGCTAGTGACCACTTATATTTAAGCTTTGATAAATTAAAAAAACAAAAAAGAAATGTTTTGTTAGTTTTTTTTATAAAGTAAGTACACTGTTATCACGACAATCTATTCATTGTAGACACCTTGATTTAAATTTTTGCATTTATATATATATATATATATATATATATATATATATATATATATATATATATATATATATATATATATATATATATATATATATATATATATATATATATATATATATATATATATATATATATATATATATATATATATATATATATATATATCTATCAATCTATCTATCTATCTATCTATCTATCTATCTATCTATCTATCTATATATATATATATATATATATATATATTTTTTTTTTGATTTTTCTTTTACTTTTTGAAATGTCAATCAAACCTGCAAATCCAATCAGTAACGTATAATTTGAAACAATCGGTGTTCTGTGCGATTTATATATAGCCATGCATTGCCAGAAAGGGGCCATTCTCTTCCCTAAATAAATTTGGCGATACTTAGAACACTGCAGAAATTATAGCTCCATACTATAATTCTGAGTTTTCTTTCTTTTTTGGTATACATGTAAATGTATCTTGAACCAATCATTATTATCAAAACGCCATTGTCCACTAGCTTTTTGGACAATCCTCGTATATAAAAAAATACATCATTGACCCCCGCTATTGCGTTTAAAACTTTAAAATAATTTTCTTGTGCAAGAAATATCATATTTAGTGATTAAGTTCAAGAAGTATAGATAATTCATCAGACGAAGTAAATGGAAACTTTTAATGTTGAAATTTTAAAGAACGTTTTAAAAAGTCTAACAAACTTTTTATCCCATGATTTAGAAAATTGGGGATGGGACGTTGGAAATGTTATTATTTTTACTTAGACACAGCATTTAGTGTAAAAATGTCATATTCAATTTTCTGTAGCACCAACAGAAGGATTTTTGTTTTGATGTTTAATTAAAATATGTGCGTAATAACTAAAAATGAAGTTGATAAACAAGTTTAAGACCTCATTAATAGACAGACAATCGTGTATTTTTTTTTAACTCTTCGGTCAATTTGTCAGCATGGTCTTTTTGATGAAGAATGTCTTTAGATATATTTCTCACTGACAATTCATCCTTCTTAGTTGAAAGTGTAGGAGAACTGATAATAACTTGTCATTGACTTTTCTACAATCAGTGGCCAACCATCATACAGGGCAATCGCCAATCAATGTATTGTAACATTGTTAGCATACTAGATAACCAAAGGAGAAAGTAATTGTCCACTTTATTAGATTTTTTTTATCATTGAAATGAAATTAGAGAAAATGGAAATGGAAATTTTATCATACTTAATTGATGATGAAACAAAATCAGATCTATCAAACTAATGCTTTATACCATGTGTGCTTAATAGAAATGAGACACGGGTTTATGGAGCATTGTTAATGCTTGAAAAAGGGGGCGGGGCCTAATTTATGCGGGAAAAGTTTCATGTGACGTCACATAATAATATGACTTTCATGCATTTCTCATAATACCTGAAAATGAAATAATTTGCAATTTTTAATTGTACTAGCATAATGAACAACAATAAATCTTATCAATGCTAAAAAAACTCGCTAGCTAAATCCTATGTAGCTGGTTATAAACAAAGCACTGATCTCAATGGACTTGTCAATCATGACGTCATTTTGGTAAAAATGACGTATTTTGTGTACTGTAAGAGGCAGATTGGGGAATTTTTTAACAATGAAAAATGTGTTTTATTATCAAACAAAATATTACTTACAGGTTTTAATTAAATAGTCGCTTAATACCACTGTATATCCTTTGTTTTGTGAAACTATTCATATACCATCACCGTTCACGGTAGCCTAGTGGTAGAGCGTTCGCTTCGTGATCGGCAGGTCCGGGTTCGATTCTTGTTTCCGGCGCTGCGTCAAACTTAAAACGTAAAAATAGGTAGTGACTGTTCCTTCGCCAAGCGCTCGGGATCAGAAGTGAAAGTCACGGGTCTTTCGGATATGACCTTAAAAACGTAGGTCCCGTGTCACGGTAGGCGCTGGCACGATAAAGAACCCTCACTGCTCAATGGCCCTGAGTGCCGAGTATAGGTCTAAATTTGAAGCCCTTCACCGGCATACGGTGACATCTCCATATGAGTGAAAAATTCTAAAGAGGGACGTTTAACAATATACAATCAATCTATCTATCATATAGTATCTAGAGAATGCATTTTATTAATTATATCGTGTTTTTTTGTACAGGATACATACATTTTACTTTCGCAAGGGCATACACTTAATAGATCTTAACCATGTTTTGAATATAAATCAAGGATATGTTCCTTAACTTGAAAAGTGCTGCTGCTTTCTTTAAATTGATAGCGTGATTTTATAAATACACAAAATATTTGGTTAAAGTCAAAGATACTTCGACATTGGCTTATTTAACTGAATATTTAACTTTTAAATCGCGAATTCTTTTCAAAGCAGCTGCACTTTTCAGAAACTACAAAGTATGCAGAAACAATTAATAGCTTGAATTTTTAATTTCAACTAGGGTATGCCCTTGCGATATTGAAATTTGTTCATGACCTACATTCAGTACTAAGTATAAATCACGTGACTGTTCATCTATGGGACCAAACTTTGTACAGTATAGAGAGGGTTATACTTTGCTATTTCCATAAGTATTCTAGTTCTGTGATAAAAAAGCAGCTTAGATAAAAATAATTAAGTTTTAATACAATCCCCCTTTTATCCGTGTCTATTTTCCGTTGATTTCTCATAGTTGGCCTGAACAGTGCTGCGTATATTTTTATCGTGAACATAGAAATTCCATATTTCACTTTCAATTTTCTTTAGAATTATATTTTTATAATTTTTGATAAATTTATTTTATATTTACCTTTATCTATTTGATTGATTTTATTGGTTTTTTAATTTTTTTTTTTACTTAGTTTCATATGTTCAAATTCATTTCGTATTTACTTAAAGCGGCAATACGGCTGCAAATCGTGTGCTTTTTCATTCACATTTACCCAATATATCATTAAGGAATAAAGTAAAAAGTTGAAGTAAGCAGTTTGAGAAAATTAGATATTCTCTCCTCATTAAACATTAACGTAATTAGAATCTGCCGGAAAATCAAGAGTCGTATAAATTAGCTCTGTTTTTCTCTGTTTACTTATACCACGTGAATTCTAAAATGGCACGTGCATACAATGTAGGGTTTACAATAATAATGGGATATTAGGTAAAAGCAATTCTCAGAATTAAAATATCATAACTGTCCGGTAAACAATTATAATTAATATTTTAGTCTGCATTGAGATGAATTTAACATGATTAAGTATACAAATGTTGACGTTTTGTGTATAGGGGTGAAGGAAAGGAAAATAAAACCTTCGCCAGGAATTTACTATGATATATATAATGTTTGCATAGAAACAAACCCCTTAGCAACCAAGCATTGAATATGATTTTTCTAATTCAATTTCATTCAGCATGTAATTTTAATGTAAGTGGATACGAAACTAGCATTACATTATTAATTATTTAGCAATAACTCTTTAAATACTATTTATTTTTTTTTTTTTTGCCAATTTATCA
>PRKT01002067.1:24317-35807 GCA_003671525.1 Saccostrea glomerata | reverse complement strand
CAGTGCATTCGAAATGAATGGGTTTCATTTTTACCAAGCTGCTAGAGGAGATTTATACGATGACAGCAATGCTCAAACTTTACAGTTGCGTGGATCAAAGGGTGGAGGTGTGGCTGTTTACGTTAAAGAAACGGAACAGGAAAATATTGTCCATTCACTTGATGTAAAGAATATCGAGGGCATATGTGTGAAATGTGTTTCAAAGGAATTGGTAGTTTTGACTATCTATCGCCCAAACTCTTTGGATATTGCACAGTTTTTAATACAATTTGAAAAGGCGATTGCACTTTACAAATCATTATTTAAGTTCGTTGTTTGTCTTGGGGACTTCAATGAGGATGCCAGATATGTAGGATCTATTCAGAACTTTATGATTCAGCAAGGATTTAGGCAAATAGTTGATTTTAATACAACGGAAGGGGCAACTATCCTTGACCATATGTATTTGTCAACATCTTTACAGGCAAAAGTGGAAAAAGTTCCAACATTTTACAGTTACCACGATGCCTAAATGGTAACTGTTTTAACAAGCACAATGAATTATCCATAGAATCGGTTCCTGATGTCTGTCTGGAAGGTTTTTAAATATTAACATTTTAATGGGTTTGAATAAGGGAACATTTTATTTAGACTTCAACTAGAACGAAATGTTTTAAAAGTTTCCATTCATATTACTAGCCTCACACTTATGACACAAGTTGTTACATATTGTTTGTTGTTATTTTGAACTTAAATATGATAAACACAAGGGTATGCAATCAGAAATATATGGAGATTACCAAAAGTATTCAAGCTCGAAAAATAGGCACACAAATATCTCCCAAAATTTGACAAATTTTCTATCATATCTGCTTACCTGTAAACATTTTAAGACATATAGAAGAAGAGTTCTTTAGAAATATGAGATCTTTCATTTGATTTGGATAAAAAGGGCTTGATCACTCGAATAAGGGGCCAAGAGGGACCAAAGGATTTTCCTGTATAACTCTATACCTATCTTTTTTGTTATAAATAACTGAAGCAAAATGGTTAATCTTAATAATATGCAACAACATATTGTAAAAATAGGATAATATTTTACTTTATTAGACGCCATTAAAGGTACTTAGACACAGATTTGAAGTTAATATTTTCTCTACAATTAAAATTTTTATTTATACGCATGCAACAAGATTGCCACATTTCCTAAGGATTAAGAATAAAATTAATATGTGAAAGTGCAAGGATGTGTCAATCAAACCCGCCCAAACATTTGAAATTTTAATATTTTTCATATGAAATCAGATTTTTAATTAATTTTTGTGTGACATGCTATTAAAATATATATGTCGTAATATTAGAAAAAATAACTTCAAATATGTGTTCTAGTACCTTTAAGGGCCAATATGCTAAAATTCTTTGATTCTTTTTACTTCCAAAGGGGAAAATATTTGAAAAGCTGTATCGAGTTAAATTACATGTATGTTCAAAATCGTATTTTAAACAAAATACAACCATTCCTTTCTTCTTTTTTTATACAAAAAAAAAACGTCAAATCAAGGACTTGAGGGACTGGTCCCTATAGATTTCTATCCTGTTAAGCTTGAAAAAGAAAAGAAATTTCTAAATAGCTGTTGATAAAAAATCTTTTAAATCAATAGCCTTCTCATTTGACATAAAGGTAAACGTTCTGCATGACCCCTCAAGTACGGGGGCAAGATGGACCAACATAAATTATTTGGCTGTTTTATAAATTTATATAAATCTAAAATTTAAAATAAATGAGAGAACTCTTGAAATCATGATCTTTGAACAAAGATCGGAGTCAAAATCATATCTCACCTTATCGAAAAATCGGACGGAAGACCTACTCGTTGCTCGCAACGAGATCGTATCTAGTTATTATTTTTTTTTTCTTACCGATTTTGTGCACGCGATTTCTCGGAAACGGCTGGACCGATTTTCACCAAACTTTCAGATCTAATAGATATTTATCTGAACCTTGTCGGAAATTTTTTATAAGTACGTCGTCACTTCCGGTCGTGATATATGGACGATTTTCTGATTTTTAGAGGGTCGGCTTGTCCTTAGATCTCCTCCTAAACGACTTAAGATATCGACTTGAGATTTTCAGTGAAGGTAGAGATGTTCGAGCCCAGCTGGAGGAACTTTTTTTTGCATTTTCTCTATTTATTGATTATTACATGTATGTCTTTTTCTTTAAATAGAAAAATATCCTTCATACAGATAAATAGAGGAGAACGGAAGACCTTATTTGTTGCTGTAGCAACAAGAGTTTCTAGTTATTATTATTATTATTCTTTTTTTCATTTCTAGGGCGATATCTCAGCTATGACTGTACGGATTTCTAAGATTTTTACAGGAAAGATGCACCAGGTTAATATCTCCAGACGTGTTTTTCATTTTTTCAAAATTTTTCTCCGTTCGCGATTTTTGGGGAAATTTGTATTTTTTAAATGGATTTTTGTACACTACTTTTCTCGAAAACGGCCAAAGATATGACATTGAAACTCATGGACATGAAAGAGCATCACATGTAGATGTGCCGAACGTCCTTCATTTTTTGTCGTTCCTACTTCCTGTCGCAAACGGAAGTGAATTCAAAAAGTCCATTTTTTCAACTTTTTTGTTTTTCAATATTTTTCTTTCGGATTTACAGGGTTAATAGAGTGTCTTCAAAGATATCTATGTATGATTTCATTTTTTTCATGCGTGCGTTTATTGCAAAGATATGACCGAACCAAACTTTGTCTTACTGTCGGGGGTTCGAATCCCGCTCGGGGCATTCCCCAAATTTTTTCTTTGTTTTTGTCTTTTTTCAATTGCAAATCACTTTTCACTCTTTAATAACATGTTTGGAAGATTTTGCCGATTTTTAAAAGCTATATTTGGAGATATCTTGTGAAATACCTGGAACAATAACGATCTGTGTTGAGAAACTACTGTAAATGAACGTAAACGAAAAAATACATTATGAAATCTATTTCATGGGATGACACAGGAGAGATTGCAAAAGAGAAGTCGGTCGGAAGACCTGCTTGTTGCCCCAGCAACAAGAACGCATCTAGTTATTATTATTTTTCTTCCAACCGATTTTGTGCAAGCGATTTCTGAGAAATCGTCGGATTTATACCAAACTTTCAGATCTAAAAGATATTCAATTGATCTTGATAGGGTTTTTTTTTGCTTTTTGATGACATCACTTCCGGTCGTGAGATATGGACGATTTTCGATTTTCAGAGGGTCGGCTTGTCCAGGAAACTCCTCCAAAACGACTTAAGATATTGACTTAAGATTTTCAGTGAAAGTAAAGAAAGGTTTAGTGAATTGTAATTGGGTCTCCAAAACTTTCTAACGCAAAAGGCGCCGCAGCTCGGTAGGGCCCGAAAAAATATCTTAGAAACATCTCACAAAAATTGACACATTTTGTTTCATATCTTCGTACCTTAGCATATTTTGTCAAAACATATAGAAGAAAAGATGCGCAGAATTACAAGACCTTTCATTTGAAATCAAGAAAAAGAAGCTGATCCCTAAAATTAGGGGCTCAGAAGGGCCAAAAGTCTATCATTTCTAACTCGTTAACGATCAATATTTTGTTATACATTACTGAAGCAAAATTGTTCAACTTAACAATTTGCAACAACATATGATAAAATTTTGATTATATGTTCCGTAATTAGGGGTCACAAGGGGCCAGAATGCTAAATCTTTGAGGTTTTATATCTCAAAAAGGGCGAATATTTTGATAAGCAACATTGAACAAAATATGGTCAGATTTATGTTTTAAACAATATGCATACTTCAAATTTTTGTAAAACGGTCCCATTAAGGACTTGGAGGGGTAGCCCCTAAATATTTCCAATCAGCATATCTCCACAACGAAAAGAAATCTCTGAATAGGTGTTGAACAAAAAGTCTTTGAATTCACAAGACCTTTCATTTGATATCAAGAAAAAGGGGCTGACTCCTGAAATTAGGGGCTCAGAGGGGCCAAAAGTCTTTCATCTTTAGCCTGTTAACGATCAATATTTCGTTATACATTACTGAAGCAAAAATGTTTATCTTGACCATTTGCCACTATATATATAAAATTTTGATAATATGTTCGTAATTAGGGGTCACAAGGGGCCAGAATGCTAAATCTTTGACGTTTTATGACGCAAAGAGGGGGGATATTTTGATAGGCAGTATTGATAAAAAGATGGTTAGAATAATGTTCTAAACAATATTCATACTTTGAATTTTTGTAAAATGGTCCCATTAAGGACTTGTAGGGGTGGCCTCTAAATATTAATATGAAGCATATCTCCACAAGAAAAAGAAATCTCTGAATATGTGTTGAACAATGTCACAATAGAATCGCAAGACCTTTCATTTGATATCAAGAAAAAGGGGCTGACCCATTAAATTAGGGGCTTAAAGGGGCCAAAAGTCTTGCATCTGAACCTTTTTAATGATCAAAAAGATATTCATATTAACGATCTGCAACAATATATTATAAAATTTTGGTAATACCTTACGTAATAAAGCGTCATAAGGGGCCCAAATGCTATATTTTTTATGCTTTACGTCTCCAAAAGGGGGAGTATTTTTATAAGCCATATTGAACAAAAGATCTTCAGAAAATCGTGATTAAAATCAGAAATTTTAAATTTAATGAAGGAAAAACTTAATGTCGTTCTCTTTTAACGAATATTTCAGTCAAAATCACATCTCATCTTATCGAGAAATTCAACGGAAGACCTACTCGTTGCTCGTAACGAGATCTCATCTAGTTAAGTCTTCCGTTCACAACGGAAGACTTATAGTGTTTGTATTGTTTCTTTTTATTATTATTATTATTATTCCTCCCAAAGTCTCGTCACGTGACTCGAGAGATTCTACGATAATTTTCACTTCCGGGTACCAAACAATGGGAGTTATATATTGAGTTAGGCATGTTTCTGGTTTATACAAAGCTTTCGAAGAAAAGTTAAGTAGTTTTACAAAGCAGAAGGGTTCTCCGACTTACGATGGATGAATTGCGTGTCATAAAAGCTTGGGTGCGAGTGTCAACGAGGGAATTTTCGATCAAAGTACAGGTAAACATTTCAGAAAATGTCATCTGTTTCGTGTTTATTTTGAGCGAAAAAGAAGTGTTTCATTTTATACCCGAATGAAATAATTTCCTAATCGTTTTTTTTTTTAATTAATTTGTTGACAGATTTTTTGGAATCCGAGGACGATAATGTTATTATTGGCTGATTATAGAGGAGGAGTTTTGTCAGTGTCTGAGGGGTACAAACGTCATATACTGTGGCTGCATCACTTTTGTTCATGTTGTTTGGGTAAATGTTTTTTTTTTAATTAAGTTTTACCTGTTGTGTGTCAGTGGATCAATTTTTTGAGCCATTTATATATATTTCCCAAAGATAAGATGTTCATATATTTTGCTATTTATTTCCCAAAGATAAGATGTTCATATATTTTGCTATCTCACTGCATTCAACAAAATTCAAATCACTTCAATAACATGACCATATTTCTCACTTTAGACAGTATGGTGGTTAAAATTTCTGTTTGTTCAATTTATTGATATATCTTATACAATTATATACATTATTTAAATCTTATTTTATAGCAGAAGTACAAAAGAACAAGGCAGTAACACAGAGTTTGCTGAAAGATCAAAAGTCAGCAGCACATAAGACTAAACTGACTTTGAGTGATCAGGGTAGGTCCGTACTTTCAGAATTTTCTGTCAAACTTATAATTTTTTAATGTGAATACCTTGAATAAGTCTTAAACTAACTAAAACACCCATAAAAGACATTCCTTTGCAGATTAATTTTCATACAACATGTCTCAGAGCACATACCTCTAAAAACTCAACAGTCAAAATTGAACATAAAGAAGTGTGATATCATATTTCTTTTAGTTATGCACCAAATCACATCAAATTTATGTTAAAACTTATGAAGATAAAAAATATTCATTTGCCAAGAGAATATTTGAAATCTTTACTGCAAAACATTAACACATTGATGTTGAATCTGTCCATGTCTTTCAGAAAAAAATCTCAAAATATCTTCATTTTTTATATTCTCAAAATCCAACCTGTTTAGATGCCATTTTTTCTTTAAAACCATTAAGAATTATATCTAATGTTAACAAAAACACATACTTTATTATGGTTGGCCAGAGAATTTTAACAAATTTTTGGAATATCAATTTTTTCAATTATTCATTGCAAAATTTTTAAAAAGAAATAATTAAATGGATTATATAGGCTTTAAATCAATAAAAATAGATGTCAGGTCATTTTGCTTAAAAGAAAATTAAAAAGATTTAGGTCCATAAAAGCAATTAAGAATTTTGTGTCTTTGTATGTACTAAATGACATATAGATCTTATGGACAGAGTGCAAAGTTTTAATTTCCATAAATAATGTATATTAAATACTTTGTATGCACAATAACACTATAGCAAATAAATATATACTTGCTTAATCATTTTCAATCACCCAAAAAGATTTTATATCAATAGACAAGTGAAAATCAGAATTTTGTATTGATGTGTAAAATTAGAACCGGATCCGTAAAAGTATGGGCCTTCCTTAAAAATCCAAATCAAATACAGGTATGAAATTGATGCAACAGAATAAATTCTCATAAGACATTGCAGATCAAAAAATGACAAAAAGGTCATAGATGACGAGTGATGCTTTACCCTCACCCACCCCCAAGGTTTTCTTTTAGACATTTACCCATGATTCATCTATACTGTCATCTCACTTCATTATTAATTGATTGATTGTTGTTTAACTTTCCTCTCAAGAATTTTTCACTTATATGGAGACATCCCCACTTGCCGGTGTAGAGCTGCAAATTTTGTCCTATACTCGGCACTTAAGGCCATTGAGCAGTGAGGGACCTTTATCATGCCAGCACCTACTGTGACACGGGAACTCGGTTTATACGATCTCATGTAAAGGACCGGTCTCCACGTCCCTTAGTAGGACTAAAAATCTGCTACGTAATGATCATCTCACTCGTCCTTGTATACAGATTAAATGCATAATAATATTATATATGTATATACATATATCTTTGTTTTTACAAAATGACTTATTTACTTGTTAACATTGGCCATCATTAAATATGTTTGTATCCAGGTTAGTAGGTAGGATTTTTTTGTCTTACAGTATTGAAAACATTGATAACTATCATATTAAAAATCACAGACTGGGAAATCTGTTGATGTTTTCATTACTAGCTATATAGACTCTATATGTATACTTTTTTATACGCCCGTCTTAAGACGGGACGTATTATGTTATAGGCTTCATGTCCGTCCGTCCGTCTGTCCGTCTGTCCATTCCTGTCCGGCTCATAACTTGAATACTATTAGGCCTAGGATTATCAAACTTTGTCAACTTATACTTCTTGGGTAGACGGTGTGTCGCGCACAAAAAGTAGGTCGCTCTGACCTTTAATAAAGATGCTATAGCCAAATATGGAAAAATCCTGTCCGGCTCATAACTAGAAAACTATTAGACCTAGAGCTTTCAAACTTAGCAAAAGTATACATCTAAAGTAGAAGGTGTGTCGCGGCCTATTTCAAGGTCACTGTGACCTTTAATTAAAGTGATTTTTTCTAAAAAGTAAGTCTTTTAAATTCTAAACTTCATAATCCTAAAAAATGTAAAAATATAGTTGTATGCTTATTAAAAAACATTAAATTAAGTAAAAACTTGTTTTTTCATTATATACTTTACAGCAATCTGTAACAAATGTTTATGCTTTGAGAGGAATTCAGTTTGTCCCATGGGCTTAATTATCAAGCACTGGTCAAGAAGAATTTTGATAGCAGAAATTTGCATCTCAAATTAGAGAGAAATTAATGAGTTTATAAGATAAAGATCTTTCAATAGGTGTAATGAAATTAAAACAAATTGATGTTTTAAGTGTATGATTAAAACTAAATTAGTATTGTATTTTATGATTAAAACTAATTATATATGTGTTTCTTTGAAAAAAAAAATATATTCCAATTTTTATATAATTGCAACAAAGATGCTATAGCAAAATATGGAAAAATCCTGTCCGGCTCATAACTAGAAAACTATTAGACCTAGAGCTTTCAAACTTGGCAAAAGTATACATCTAAAGTAGAAGGTGTGTCGCGACCTATTTCAAGATCACTGTGACCTTTAATTAAAATGAATTTTTTTGAAAAACTATGTCTTTTAAATTCTAAATTTCATAATCCTAAAAAATGTTAAAATAAAGTTGTATCCTTATTAAAAAACATTTAATTAAGTAAAAACTTATTTTTTCATTACATACTTTACAGCAATCTGTAACAAATGTTTATGCCTTGAGAGGAATTCAGTGAAATTTGTCCCATGGGCTTAATTATCAAGCACTGGTCAAGAAGAATTTTGATAGCAGAAAATTGCATGTCAAATTAGAGATAAATTAATGAGTTTATTGTCAGGAGCTAAGAGCATCTCTAGATCTGGTGCAGCAGTTATCTTGATTTATCTCTTGGGAGTTGGGCAAAAAGAAATGGCCTCATAGTTGTTGTGTTAATTAAGAGTTCTTGATGGCTAGTCCAGATTAAGATCTTTCAATTGGTGTAATTAATTAAAACAAATTGATGTTTTAGTGTATGATTAAAACTAAATTAGTATTGTACAATATGATTAAAACTAATTATACATGTGTTCATTGAAAAAAAAACCCATTATATTTCAATTTTTATATATTTGCGACAAATTGCAGTCATGTCTCACTAGTATTATTTGTTATATTAAATCAATCCCTACACTGTAAGTCTCTTAGAGATGTATAATAAGAAATGGAAATTAGATAATTGAAATCTGTATCAATCTGTTCATCAAGGCTACCTGATTTTTTTGCATCCTAACCAATTTATGATTATTGAACAATATTTGACGGGCGTATCATGCTGTGGCGGGGCACTTTATTGTATAGATGGAAAAACATCTTTAAAAAAATATACCTTATCTTTAAAACATCTTTGGAAATAAGGGGGAAAATTTGAAGTGATGAAAAAAATGATTGCTATTTTAATGGGTCAGTCTGAGTACATCAAACATATCATTTTGTTATTGCTGGACTTAATAGGGGCACCTTAGATATGAAAATAAAACAATATTTTTAAATCAAAATATTTTAATGAAAACATTTATTTTTTTGGTATAAAAAGAAAAAATTTTATTCTGATTTTCTTGTAAAATTATTCATAAAATTTAGTGAAGAAGTTTATATAAGATTTGTATCAAATACCTGGTAAATGGATATTTATTACCAGATTTATAAATCATCACACCTAAATTATCAGTAATGCATACAACTGTGCAATAATTCAAATGACATGTTCCTGAAATTTGCTAAATTACAGGTTTTTGTCAGCTTATTTGGAAATCTTACTGATTTGATCAAGAACTTATCCAGCATGGGGTCCAGCCATGTGCCTCACCTGTCGTGACATTATTAAAGGTAAGTAACCCTATCAGCAAAGAATCTGACAAAGCAAAACCTTCAAAAGATTTACATTTAAGATACTTATTTAATTGGTAGTTTTAATACCGTATAAGCAGAATTTTTAGCAAGGCATTATCAGCTAGGGTTCTGAGATTGCTAAACTTTAATATCACAGAAAATTAAATGTGTTTAAGTTGAAATAATTGTGTTCATTAAAATCATATGCAAATATTATAAAGTTAAGAAGCTTTTAAGAATCACTACAATTACTTCTCGCTAAAAAAAACCCCCAAATTTTAAGGACATCGCTCGATTTGTGTCTTGCTAAAATTTCCACTTGTACAGTATTTTAATTTCCGTAAAATGTTTTGTTACATATTATAAAAAGAAAAAATACATATTTAAACAAATTCATTTTTATTTCAGCACTTTGTGACAGTGGGAAGATGGGATTTAAAACATGACATGGCTCTATATTACTGCTTCAGAGACCAATCCAGGTTTACTTATGAAGCAAAGCAAAACAGTCAAGCATCATTTGGAGCCACATGTACATATGTAACTGCCTTGCCAACATGTCCTTGTATTAAAAAATCACAGTGACCAGTTGTACATATGATGTCAGACGAGATCCAGATAAAAACTTCTGGTGCACTCATCACTACCTGCAAAGAAATGAAAATTTTAAATGACTGTATCAACACTTTAATTTGTACTTTATCTGGCTTGTATTTTCAGATCTTGTTAGCCTTTATTTTCCTTCAAACAAAATTTTATAATTACCAACCTGCAGGTGTAAAATGTTTGAGAAAATTTGCTTGTCTCATAAGGAAATTCTCTGCCAATTAGCAGTGTCATGAGAAGTTGATTGAGGTCACAATTCCACCGACAAAGAGTGCATCGGGTACTTATAGCTGAACTTTTCACAAGAACCTGAACAATTATTAAAGTTGGAAGTGAGCATCTACAAAGATATATTATGCCTGTGTACACCCTATATATATACATGTATAGATAAAACTAATTACACAAGTAACTACCAAATAAACAAAGTCAACCTCCTTAAATCTTTTTCTTAAGTTTATGAATAGTGTATTAAAGTAAACATACAATATTTGTCTTATTACACTGAAGTATTTTTAAGAAAATGTTATTCATTGAAACAAACGTGCAAACACTGCACAGTTAGCATTTTTTTTTGGAGATCATCTTACATGTACCTATATCAACGTGCATTTTCAATCGTTGGGTTATAATGTTGGGCACACAGAAGGAGAAAAGTACTTGTGAACAAATGTTTTGAACAATCGAATTTGATGATTTGATTAGAAAGTATGTGCCAAATTTAACTAGTATTAGGGTTTATTGATTTACCATAGTATGTGAGCTTTTGTGAATTTCATAAATAAATGAACTAGAAGGTTTGAAATATTGAAGTAAAAAAAAGTGCAGCCTAAAATTTACCATATACAAAATAAAATAAATTCTATCATTTACTACTTGGAAGTTGTCACACTCTTCATGAGTATAAGAATTATGAGATATACTACACATACTGTAAACATGTTACATTTAGCCATGTATTCTATTTAGCGGAAAACATAGTCCGCTAATCCAAGTACATCACTAAATGTCTTGTATATGAATTTTATAAATAACACATTCAGATTGGGCTAAATCAAATTTAAGCTAACTTGTTGAAAATTGAATTTCCGCAAATTATTGTACATGCCAAATGTAATACATTTACAGTATGTATGCCTCATTAAAAGAATATTACCGGTACATGTACATGGATGACACATTCAGTCGAAGTGTTGTCCCTTTTTCAGCATCTGCTGGATCCCTGTAAAACATGATGACATATGTAGATATAAATATTCTATCTTTGAAGAATGAATGTTCTATGGACTCAGTCAGGGCCTTTTGGGAGACGCCGTTAGATTGTTCTAGCTAGGACAGATGCCTTCATTAGAAATATTCCTATTTCTTATTC
>PRKT01002067.1:6190-13765 GCA_003671525.1 Saccostrea glomerata | reverse complement strand
TTTTTCAACTTTTCTTTTTTAATATTTTTGTTTTAGAATTGAATAGAGACCCTTTTGCAAAAGCCAAATATGTAATTTGTTTGAAAATCGAAAAAGCCAATCTCGAGATATAAGCATTTGAAAACGCGAAGCGGCGATCCCAATGGCCGAATGGTTAGCGCGTTGGATTGTCACGCAGGCGATCCGGGTTCGATCCCCCATATGACCCAAAATTTTTTTCATTTTTTCTGCTAGATTTTTCGATATTTTTAAATTTTAAACCATTTGGAACAATATATTATAAACTTTTAAGCATATCTTGCGTAATAAGGGGCCACACGGGGCCAGAACATCACATCTTTGACGCTTTATATCTCAAAAAGCGGGAACATTTTGATAAGCAATATTGAACAAAAAATGTTCAGAATAATGTTCTTAACAATATGCATACTTTGAATTTTTGTAAAACGGCCCCGTTAAGGACTTGTAGGGGTGGCCCCTAAATATTTCAATTAAGCATATCTCCACAACAAATAAAAATCTCTGAATAGGTGTTGAACAAAAAATCCTTCAAAATCACAAGACCTTTCATTTGATATCAAGAAAGAGGGGCTGACCTCTCAAATTAGGGGCTCAGAGGGGCCAAAAGTCTTTTATCTATAACTCTTTAATGATCAATATTTTGATGTACATTACTGAAACAAAAGTATTCATCTTATCAATTTGCAACAATATATGATAAGAATTTGATCATATGTTACGTAATTAGGGATCAGAAGGGGCCAGAATGTCAAATCTTTGACGCTTTATATCTCAAAAAGGGGAAATATTTTAATAAGCAATATTGAACAAAAGATGGTCAGAATGATGATCTAGACAATACGCATACTTCAAATTTTTGTAAAACGGCCCCGTTAAGGACTTGTAGGGGTGGCCCCTAAATTTTTCAATTTAGCATATCTCCACAACAAATAGAAATCTCTGAATAAGTGTTGAACAAAAAATCTTCAAAATCACAAGACCTTTCATTTGATATCAAGGAAAAGGGGCTGACCCCTCAAATTAGGGGCTCAGAGGGGCAAAAAATCTTTTATGTATAACTCTCTAATGATCAATATTTTGTTATACATTACTGAGGCAAAAGTATTCAACTTAACAATTTGCAACAATATATGATAAGATTTTGATCATATGTTACGTAATTAGGGGTTAAAGGGGGCCAGAATGTCAAATCTTTGACGCTTTATATCTCAAAAAGGGGAAATATTTGAATAAGCAATATTGAACAAAAGATGGTCAGAATGATGATCTAGACAATACGCATACTTCAAATTTTTGTAAAACGGCCCCGTTAAGGACTTGTAGGGGTGGTCCCTAAATATTTCAATTTAGCATATCTCCACAACAAATAGAAATATCTGAATAGGTGTTGAACAAAAAATCTTCAAAATCACAAGGCCTTTCATTTGATATCAGGAAAGAGGGGCTGACCCCTCAAATTAGGGGCTCAGAGGGGACAAAAGTCTTTTATCTATAACTCTCTTATGATCAATATTTTGATATACATTACTGAAGCAAAAGTATTCATCTTAACAATTGGCAACAATATATGATAAGATTTTGATCATATGTTACGTAATTAGGGGTTAAAGGGGGCCAGAATGTCAAATCTTTGACGTTTTAAATCTCAAAAAGCGGGAATATTTTAATAAGCAATATTGAACAAAAGATGGTCAGAATGATGATCTAGACAATATGCAAACTTCAAATTTTTGTAAAACGGCCCCGTTAAGGACTTGTAGAAGTGGCCCCTAAATATTTCGATTTAGCATATCTCCACAATAAATAGAAATCTCTGAATAAGTGTTGAACGAAAAATCTTCAAAATCAGGAGACCTTTCATTTGATATCAAGAAAATGGGGCTGCCCCTAAAATAAGGGGCTCAGAGGGGCCAAAAGTCTTTTATCTATAACTTTCTAATGATCTATATCTTACTATACATTAATGAAGCAAAAGTATTCATCTTAATGATTTGCAACAATATATTATAAAATTTTGGTCATGTTTTACGTAATAAGGGTTGAAAGGGACAAAAATGCTATATTTGCTATGCTTTATGTTTCTAAAAAGGGAGCATTTTTATAAGCAATATTGGACAAAAGATGTTCAGAATAACATGATGAAAATCAGAAACTTTAAATTTAATGAAGGATTTCTTAATGGCATTCTCTTTAAACATATATCTCAGTCAAAATCACATCTCATCTTATCGAGTAATTCAACGGAAGACCTACTCGTTGCTCGCAACGAGATCTCATCTAGTTATTATTATTATTCTTACCGATTTTGTGCACGCGATTTCTCATAAACTACCGGGCCGATTCTGATGAAACTTTCACATCTGATAGGGACTGACCTGAACCTTATTTGAAATTTTTTTTGATGATGACGTCACTTCCGGTCGTGAGATATGGACAATTTTCTGATTTTAAAATGCAGTTTTGTCTTGATTTAGTAGCGAAAACTGCTTAAGATATGAACTGATGATTTATTGGAGATGATAGTTCATCATTTATAGCGTTGCAGAATTGCCTTTTTGTGCGTCGTCAGTACTTCCGGTCGATACCGGAAGCGAATTTAAAAAACGCGATTTTTCAACTTTTCTTTTTTAACATTTTTGTTTTATAATTGAATAGAGACCCTTTTGCAGAAGCGAAATATGTAATTTGTTTGAAAATCGAAAAAGCCAATCTCGAGATATTTGCATTTGAAAACTCGAAGCGGCGATCTCAGTGGCTAAATGGTTAGCGCGTTTGACTGTGACGCGGGCGACCCGGGTTCGATCCCTCGTGTGACCAAAAAATTTTATTATTTTTTCTGCTCGATTTTTCGATACTTTTTAATTTTAGATCATTTGGAACAATATATTATAAACTTTTAAGCATGTCTTGCGTAATTAGGGGTCACAAGGGGCCAGAATGTCACATCTTTGACGCTTTATATCTCGAAAAGGGGGAATATTTTGATAAGCAATTTTGAACAAAACATGGTCAAAATAATGTTCTAAACAATGTGCATACTTTGAATTTTTGTAAAACGGCCCCATTAAGGACTTGTAGGAGTGGCCCCTAAATATTTCAATTTAGCATATCTCCACAACGAATAGAAATCTCTGAATAAGTGTAGAACAAAAAATCTTCAAAATCAAAAGACCTTTCATTTGATATCAAGAAAATGGGGCTGACCCCCCAAATTAGGGGCTCATAGGACCCAAAAGTCTTTTATCTATAACTCTCTTATGATCAATATTTTGTTATACATTACCGAAGCAAAAGTATTTATCTTAACGATTTGCAACAATATATGATACAATTTTGATCATATGTTACGTAATCAGGGGTCACAAGGGGCCAGAATGTCACATCTTTGACGCTTTATATCTCGAAAAGGGGGAATATTTAGATAAGCAATATTGAACAAAAGATGGTCAGAAATATGTTCCAAACAATATGCATACTTTGAATTTTTATAAAACGGCCCCATTAAGGACTTGTAGGAGTGGCCCCTAAATATTTCAATTTAGCATATCTCCACAACGGATAAAAATCTCTGAATAAGTGTAGAACAAAAAATCTTCAAAATCAAAAGACCTTTCATTTGATATCAAGAAATTGGGGCTGACCCCCCAAATTAGGGGCTCATAGGGGCCAAAAGTCTTTTATCGATAACTTTCTAATGATCAATATTTTGTTATACATTACTGAAGCAAAATTATTTATCTTAACGATTTGCAACAATATATGATACAATTTTGATCATATGTTACGTAATTAGGGGTCACAAGGGGCCAGAATGTCAAATCTTTGACGCTTTATATCTCGAAAAGGGGGAATATTTTGATAAGCAATATTGAACAAAAGATTGTTAGAATAATGTTCTGAACAATATGCATACTTTGAATTTTTGTAAACGGCCCCATTAATGACATGTAGGAGTGGCCTCTAAATATGTATATGAAGCATACTCCACAAGGAAAAGAAATTTCTTGATAGGTGTTGATAGGTGTTGAACAAAAAGTCTGACTCCTTAAATTAGGGGCTTAGAGGGGTCAAAAGTCTTTCATCTTTAACTGTTTCTTGATAAATATTTTTTGATAAGTATCCTTTATGAGAAGCAAAGATATTCATCTTAACAATTTGCAACAATATATTATAAATTTTTGATAATATGTTACGTAATAAGTGGTTGCAAGGGGCCAAAATGATATATTTTTATGCTTTACGTCTCGAAAAGAGGGAGTATTTTTATAAGCCATATTGAACAAAAGATGTTCAGAATATCGTAATAAAAAAACAGAAACTTTAAAATTAATGAAAGAAAACTTAATGTCATTCTCTTTTAACGAATATCTCAGTCAAAATCACATCTCATCTTATCGAGAAATTCAACGGAAGACCTACTCGTTGCTCGCAACGAGATCTCATCTAGTTATGTTCCCCAAACGAAGTTTGGGAACATATTGTTTTTACTCTGTTTCTTATTATGTTCCCTAAACGAAGTTGGGGAACATATTGTTTTTACTCTGTTTCTTCTTCTTCTTCTTCTTCCTGGGTACTTTTTTGTCCGGGAATGATCTTGTAAACTGTTCGTCCGATGTAGGTAAAACCTTTTTAGGGTCAGTAGACATGTTATGTAGATTCGCGGAATCAAGGTCATTTTGCGCGCACGTGCTTGCAAGAGCGCGCACGTGCAACACGTGAAATGACCAATATAATAGATAGAGCCGAAACTTTTCTTTTTTTTGATGAAATGCTTTGAAACTCAAATGTGAGGATACATTAGTAGTACTGACATGGTGACATGGTCAAAATTGCAAGATCTCACGCGCATGCACGTGCGCTTCGCTCTGATTGGCTGACACTAAAGTCTCAATATCTTTCTTGTTTTTTGACGAAATCCTTTGAAATTTTAAACAAAGCCATCCATTATGATATCCTACAACGTGATATATAGCAATTATCATGAAAACACGTGCATGCACGTGCTCTGCAATCTGATTGGCTTAAACTTTAAATAGCTATAACTCCCTTGGTTTTCAACCAAACAGGATGGGGTTTGGAACATAGATATATATAATAGACTCCTACAAGAAGGTATGGTCACCATGCACATGCATACACATGCGTGTACGTGCGCTGCAATCTGATTGGTTGAAACTTTAAACAGCTATAACCATGATAACTCCCTTGGTTTTCAATCAAACGGGGTGGGTTTTAGTACAAAGATAGATGTAATGGACTTCTATAAGAAGGGATGGTCACATGCCCGTGTATGCACGTGTGTGCACGTGAAATGAGCAAATTCAAAAATACACTTGAATGAGCGTATTTTTTAAAAATATTTTTGGATTAACTACTTTCATATTTAGTATATTTAAATATATAGATCATGTAGACATTAAGCACATGCATTCACATGCACACGCACGTAATGCCAAAATTTGAATGAACTTGGTACACTTCTGGCTAAACGTTGTTAAAGTCTCAAAAACAAAGAGTTTGTCTTATTTAATGAAGCTTACAGGGAATATGGCACCAAAAGGGAGTTGGGGAGCGTTTGGGGAACATCTGTAACGGTCCCCGTTACAATTAGCACTAGTTATTATTATGTTCCCCAAACGGAGTTTGGGAACATATTGTTTTTACTCGGTTTCTTCTTCTTCTTATTTTTTTTTTCTTATTTGTTCTCCGGTACTTTTTTGTCCGCGAGTGTTCTCAGAAACTGTTCACCCAACTAAGCTAAAACCTTTTTAGGGTTAATAGGTGTGTATTGTAAGTGTGCGGAACGAAGGTCATTTTTCGCGCATACGCCTGCACGTGCGGGCGCGTGATATGAGTGAAATGGTTAATATATTTAATATAGCCATAACTTTAACATTTTTCAATGAAATTATTTGAAACTCATTACATAAAGATATATTAATAGTGTAGATAATGTGACACTGTCAAATTAGCAAGAACTCACGCGCATCTACGTGCGCTTCGCTCTGATTGGCTGAAACCAAAATCTAAATATATTTTCTGTTTTTTGACGAAATGGTATGAAATTTAAAATATAAGCATACTTTAGGATGTTCTAGAATATGGTATATAACAATTGTCATGAAAGCACGCGCATGCACGTGCGCTGCAATCTGATTGGCTTAAACTTCAAATTGCTGTTACTCCCTTGTTTTTCAACCAACCAGGATGGGATTTAGAACATAGACATACATAATAGACTCCTACAAGAAGATATGGTCATCATGCACATGCATGCACGTGCATGCACGTGCGCTTTTCTCTGATTAGCTGAAACAAAAATCGCAATATCTTACTTGTTATTTTGACAAAATACTTTGAATTTTAAAATATAATCGTGCCTTAGGACGTCCTAAACTATGATATATAAAAGTTTTCAAGAAACCACGCCCATGCACGTGTGCTGCGATCTGATTTGCTTAAAATTTAAATGCTTATAACTTTTCTGATTCTCAACAAAACAGGATGAGATTTAGAATATGACTAGATATGACGGATTACTACATTTTGCTACTATCAAACTTGAATGCAAGGACATGCATGCACGTGTGCGCGCGCAATGACCGATTTACTTGATATAGTCGTAAATTTTTTAGGAAACGTTTCAAAATTCAAAGAATAGAAACACATTAAAAGTGTAGTCACGATGATATGGCTTTCATGCATTGCACCTGCGCGCGCGTGCAATGATCAAATGACTTGTATACTTGATATGGCCGTTAGTTTTATATTTCTTTATGAAATGCTTTGATGACCTTGACCTTTGACCCCTTGACCCAAAGGTGAAAACCAGCTCAAGTTCGTAGATGTTATTACAAACTCACTTTAACAAATGCTTAGAATAAATAAGTCACACACCCCCCTCTCCTTAAAAAAAAATCAATAGCAGCGTAGAAAATTTCTCTGAAACTCAATCAACACCTGGGATCGACATAAAATTTCACTTAAGGTGCAGAAAAAACTTCATAGAAAGTTTCCTGAAAGTGTCACGGTAAGTCTCTAAAGTATATTGAAATTATGAATTTTTACGGAAAAGAATACAAATTTTGTCGTGTTTGAAATTTAAGTGCAGATGAACAAAGATATGATATAAACCTTTTAAAGCCTATTTCTCCAGATGTCGTTAATAGCATTCAATTCTACTGATATGAATTAATATTTGAATACCAAGCATTCTTCTTTTATTTTACCATTTAAATTTATCTGAATTTTTTTTAGAATTACACAATCCGCAGAAATAGCGAGTTTCGGTATATTAAAAAGCAATACAAGTTTCTTTCCCGTAAAACATCAGGTGTTTGAGTTCATGAAAAAATATTAATGAGTTGGTGTTAAACAATACCTGTCACATTACCTGACACCAAAAAAAAAAACCAGGGTACGTACACGAAATTTTCTGATTTATTTGCATCTGCAAACAGGGCTACCCTCAAATCCACGTGTTTTCAATGTCTTTATAAACATCTCAAAAGTACCCCAGGAAGTAGCCTCCTATGCCCTGGAAAAATAGTTCCT
>PRKT01002066.1:0-35816 GCA_003671525.1 Saccostrea glomerata | reverse complement strand
GGATCTTCTAACCTGAGTACATTTTTTCCTTAATTTCTTACGAAATATCAAAAGGCACAAGGTTAACTCCGTGACGAATGGATGCTTTATTTCTAATAACTCTCTCTCGGATAAATCTTTGAAAGTTAATTGAGGTGATTTTTTGATCATCCTACCGGAATGTGATTTTTGCTGAGCAATAGGCCAGGAGCTAAAGAGATTTAATATGCATGTAAATCTCGAGCCTGTTTGTGTGAAGGATATGGAGATAACGAACAGCATTCAATATCAAAGTCCATAAAACTAAACAAAATATGAGCAGAGCAAACGCAGTGAGTACCCCTTGCTGAACCATCACATCCGCCTTGTGCTCCTTGTCACGATCGTGAATAAACGGAAAAATTTATAATAAATTCGGTGTAAAAATAATTGGGTAAAAAATTATGTTTGATGTCAATGGGTAGGGACTATTGAAACTGACATGGGAGGCAACGGGTAATTTATATCTACGTATAGTGGCATCTCCGTAAGAGTGAGAAATTATCGAAATTGAAGTTAAAAAACATACAATCGATCATTCAATTCATCTAGTTAGAGAGTTCTACTACACAGTGATCCGTTAATTCGAACCACCAGAAGTTTTCTTACTTTTTTTTCCTGGACTAAAAATATTTGGAACATGTGGAATCAATGGCAATTTTTAGGTCACCTGAGTCTTTCAAAGTGAATTTCAGGGTCCCTGGGTCAGTTTTTCTGGTGTTACGGTGGGGGTCTACCAATTACATTGTAAAAATGTATTGATTCTCGGAAAATGTATTCCTTTGCTCCTGGGTATTATAGCATCTGAGTACATATTTAATATAAAGGAAGGTGCCTCCTCAAAATGATAAATTTCAGGGCCTTTCAGTCAAGTGTAGGAGGGGGTGAAATATTCTGAAAATAAATTAACGTTTTTAAATCTGCTCTTTGATACTCAACAATAATGATAAGCGAAGATATCTTTCTAAAAATTTTTGTCCCCAGGGTAGGTGGTTCCTGTGGGGTTGAATGTACAACATCGGGGTTCCCTATATTTAGGACCTTTTTAAAATAAGCGATAGAAGGTCCTCATTATAAATATATTTACGTCACCCGTAATAACGTGTCCAGCAGGACTATAATGAAAACGATGGAGGGTTATGTTTTCAAAATACTTGGTATTAAGACCATGTTATTATTTATTATTATTATTATTTTTTAATTAAAAAGTTTGGAAGCAATGGTCGATGTATATTTGTAGGAAATACAAGCTGCAGTCCTTAACTTGAAATATGGTGGAAAACAAGACTGGACCCTCTTGTGATTAGGAATATTACTTGTGTTAACTGCATCAATTCCTTTATTGGCATATTGAAGTTTAAGGAAAGGACGGTTTGTTTTAGCTGCATTTTCTTCCGTAAAACGTGCGGGTTTAAAAAAAACTATGATTTGCAATAGCCATAATCACAGATCCGAGTCTATTTTCTAGTTTCAAGGAATGATGAGTAAGAAT
This sequence comes from Saccostrea glomerata, assembly GCA_003671525.1. NCBI lineage: Eukaryota > Metazoa > Mollusca > Bivalvia > Ostreida > Ostreidae > Saccostrea > Saccostrea glomerata. Next base: position 34,306 of record PRKT01002066.1, on the reverse strand, counting down.
TGAGATGATAAACATTTTAAGAAGTCAAAAAAGGATATAAATATTTAGTGTAAGAAAATGATAAATTTGTATGTTTGAATGTGTCAGAACGATACAGTCACTGTTGATCCTTTGTCTGAATGATTCAAGCACATATTCTTTGCCTATTACAATTTGAATGTTATATTTTTTTTATCAGTGGCTCAACTCATTTCAAATCTATCATAATTGAATATGAGAACAAAATAATTTCAATTTCTGGAAGCAAGAGTAGAAAAAAGTGCGGAAAACAAAGTGGGACACATGCAGTATAATAAAAGGGCAGGCAACCGGACAGACAGACAGTTAAGGTGAGGAGGCTATAGTTCACTTATACTGAAGTGAGAGGGTCTCAATAATATTTGAACTTTGATATACGTCACTTTTCGTATAGCTGTCCTGTATGTTGTATGGAGGTAAACGCAAAAACAGAGTTCTGGAAAAAATGTTTTTGTGATATTTGTCATTTCATTGATTTTGACTTTGACAACCTTCAAAATTGGAAGATACTGGCAGATACGGCAAGATTCTTAGAATGAGAACAAGTCAAACAATTTATAACTAAATTTACGATTCTTCAGTAAATGGAACAAAGGATTCTCCTTCGATACATAATCACGAAATTTTTTTAAAACGTGAAAAAGCTCCAGCAATTTAACTTTTAAAAGAAAAAGCACTTTCTTCACAATGGTTGCAAGGAGTCTGACTGCTTAAGAAATCAAGAAAATTTCATTGAATTATTAAGTTTCCACAATTCACTTTTACTTACTGTGCCACATTCAACAATTTATGAAATAGGTCATGCATGAAAATAATATGTAAAATAAAATTATGCATGAATAAATTATTGATTTAGTTTTAAAATGTCGTCTTTGTCTGTATACAAATACATAAATTTTTATGGAAAACATCACCAGGAATCATGTCTGAGTAGGTTTGTCACACGAGGTCTCACTTTGAAACAGTCCACAATTGATCTTTCATCCCGAACAATTTAGATTATTGATAAGATAGAATAGAAAATCTCTTGTGTTCTCATACTCACTGCTTCAATCCAATACCTTCCAAATACGTCAACAGACAACAGTCAACAGACAACTCTGGTGTCATCGTTAGAATTAATTTTTTAACAGTCCCGCATATATGTTAAATAATTATAAATGTTTGCGTTAGCTCGCTTTCTACACTTTATCTATTTTCATCTGAAACAAAATAGTTGTTACCCCGTGCGTGTTGCAAACATATAAAATTGTCTTCGGACATGTCGAGCATTCTCTAAACAATCACACTGGCTGTATACGTTTTAAGTATAATACAAAAAATCAATAACACCTACTCAACTTTCAATATTTTAGAGTCAAACGTAATTAAAACGGATTTTTTAGACGTGTTATTGAAGGTATTTTACAAGTTCATGAACACCGTCAGGAAAAAATACCCCTATACCTATCTAAAAAAAAATCTTAGTGACAGCCCTAACAAAAAAATACTATAGTTAACTAAAGTTAACTATAGTTTACTATAGTTAACTATAGTTATAACTTTGACACTTTGAAAACTTTGATATACTATAGTGATAACTTTGACACTTTGAAAAATTTGACGAAAACTTTGACACTTTGAAAAACTTTGACGAAAACTTTGACACTTTGAAAAACTTTGACGAAAACTTTGACACTTTGAAAAACTTTGGCGAAAACTTTGACACTTTGAAAAACTTTGGCAAAAACTTTGACACTTTGAAAAACTTTGGCGAAAACTTTGACACTTTGAAAAACTTTATCGAAAACTATGACACTTTGAAAAACTTTATTCAAAACTTTGACACTTTGAAAAACTTTATCGAAAACTTTGATACTTTGAAAAACTTTATCGAAAACTTGGATAATTTAACACTTTAAAAAAACTTTATTAAAAACATTGAAAAACTGAAACGAAAATTTTGATACTTTGAAAAACTTTATCAAAAACTTTGAAACTTTGAAAAACGTTATCGAAAACATTGACACTTTAAAAAACTTTATCGAAACTTTGACACTTTGAAAAACTTTATCGAAAATTTGGATAATTTAACACTTCGAAAAACTTAATTGAAAACTTTGAAACTATGAAAAAGTTTATCAAAAACTTTTATACTTCGAAAAATTTCATTAAAAACTTTGACACTTTGAAAAACTTTATCGAAAACTTTGACACTTTGAAAAACTTTGGCGAAAACTTTGACACTTTGAAAAACTTTATCGAAAACTTTGACACTTTGAAAAACTTTGGCGAAAACTTTGACACTTTGAAAAACTTTGACGAAAACTTTGACACTTTGAAAAACTTTATCAAAAACTTTGACACTTTGAAAAACTTTGGCGAAAACTTTGACACTTTGAAAAACTTTGACAAAAACTTTGACACTTTGAAAAACTTTCACAAAAACTTTGACACTTTGATTTACTATAGTTAACTATAGTAAACTATGGTTAACTATAGTTAACTATAGTATTTTTTTGTTAGGGAGATGACTCAATTTATTTTCTTGGGAGGGGACTTAATATCATGTCTCAGTTAGACAAAATTGGATAATTGTTTTGAATTTGTTCTCCTTAACCGCAAAGAATTAAATAACTTCCATACCCCCACCCCACCCCAAAATACACAACTAAATCGTCTTTTTTCTCAACCATCTTTTTAAATGACCACAGAGTGAGGTCATATTTCAGTTACTCAATAACTTGTTCTATTCATAAGAGAAAAGACATTTGGAAAATATTACTTTATTTAAAATACAAATATTGAGAAATCACACTCAGTATAGGTTTGCCAATAAACATAAATTTCAGAAAATGCTAGGTTGGTGCTAAATTAAACGTAAAGGAATAATACCAAGTCAGATGAATTTCATGACGAAAGGCAATAATGGTAAAAATTAGCGTATGCGCTTTGTGATTTTGGACATTTATGAGAACCCGTTATGTTTCTTTGTAAGGATTTTATGAAGATTCGGTATTCAATATAGATTTTTCAATCATATTGAAACGCGACCACTTGCCAGTGGAGAGCTGCAAATTTTGTCCTATACTCGGCACTCAGGGTTATTAATTGAGCAGGGAGGGATTTTTTTCGTGCCAGCACCTACTGCGACACGGGACTTCAGTTTATACGGTCTCATTAGAAAGGCCGGTCCCCACGTCCCAAAGTAGGATTTGAATCCACGACGTAAGTATCGATTCCTTTACTTTGCCACTCTTAGGCAGATTCTCAAACCACTGCGCCACACGGGCGACTGTTTGTTGGAAATATCAAACATATTCCTCACTGTAAATGATACTGAAGATTGTCCTCCTTAAAAAGGAAACTATGAGACAGTGTTTGTTGGATTTTCACTTGAAATTTTCTAACCTTATAATGAGACTCACAAAGCAGTTTTGTTTCCGTTTTTATCAGCAGGGACCAGTATGCACTGATCATGTAATCAATCCTTTTAATTTGTATTATTAAATACAGAATCATAGTATACAGCCCTAAAATCGCTTATTGTGCTATTTTTACATACATCTGATACATTTATTTAATTTCAACAATGTGCCATGATCTTTTTTTTTTCATGTTTGACCCATTGTCTGGCGTAGTCTTCTAGAAATTCCATAATATTATTAAAGATATTATATGTATTTTAAAATCACCAAGCAAAATTTAACACAATTATAATTGTAAGATTTTCCTTTTAGAAAAACCAAACAAACATTAGTTAAAAAAGAAATTACTCGGACTTACTAAGATTCAATTCGAGTAATTCACACAATAATTATGATCTTGGACGGGTTTTGTTTCAAACTTGCGTCAACTGCAGTTGTATGGTAGTGTCATGTCCTTTCTGACGAGCTATATAAAAAAGGACTGGTTCCATTCTTGTTAAGTAAATTGATGTCTGCACTGTTGTTCACTAGCAGTTGTACCGAGCTTTCGAGTATATTTTCACAAGCTCATAACGGTTCGTTCATAAAGGATTTCACCAGTAAATTTACTGGACAGAGCTTCTATACCAAAACATGGGAAAATCTGAACTGCAAATCTTCTAATGTTGTCTATGGAATAGAATGTAATCTGTGTGGACTTATTTATGCCGGTGAAACCAAGGGATCGCTTAACAAAAGAATATCAGGTCATCAATTTCAAATAAATCATGGTGGTCAGCAGCTTTTATACAAAAATTTTAATTCACCTGATCATTCTATTTTATCAATGAAAGTTAGAATTCTCGAAAGCATTTATTACCACACAAATAGTCCGTCGTTGAGTACACCTTTCCGTAGACAACGAGAAGAATTTTGGATAAGAAAACTATGGACAGCCTTTCCCTATGGATGTAATGACAATGTCGATAGTCTTGGAAATCTTTCCAGTGTAATAATGTAAATGTGATGTAACTTTTTAACAATACTCAGAGACGTAAGCGTAGTCATGGACATCGTTGGTACAATAAACCTGCAATACACGACGTCTTTTTGATTCATTACTACCTTATGTAATTCAACAATTAGGTCTACATCATATTCGAATAAAACTTTACTCTGTTCCTTTGAAACTTTTAAATAATCTTCTTGAAAAGGCTAAGGAACATCCAATTTTAGATTCCTCGTCACCTGAATATAGGCTCGGATCTGTGATTATGGATATTGCATATCATAGGCTTTTTAAACCCGCACGTTTCACAGAAGAAAATGCAGCAAAAACAATCCGTCTTTTCCTTAAACTTCAATATGCCAATAAAGGAATTGACGCGGTTAATATATGTAATATTCTTAATTACAAAAGGGTCCAGTCTTGCATTTCACCATACTTGAAGTTAAAGACTATACCTTGTATTTCCTATAAATATACATCGACCATTTCTTCCAAACACTTTACATGGCCTGGATATCGACTATCTGAAAAATAATCCCCCTTCGTGTTCATGTTTTTCACCGCCCTATAACTATAGTCCTGATGGACACGTTATTACAGGTGACGTAAGTATAGTTCGTAATGAGGACCCTAGATCACTTATTTTAAAAGGTCCTAAATATAGGGAACCCCGATCCTTCAACTGGCGTCGGAATTTCATAAACTCAATCTACTGTAAAAAAAAACTTCGGTGCTACCCTGGATGCCACCTTATCAATGGAAACACAAGTCATGTCCATGGTAAAAAAATATATATTTCAACATTAGGAGAATCTCCAAGGTGAAACAACATCTCACCCAGGAAGAGTGTGCAAAGGTCATCATCAATGCAACAGTCGTATCCTATCTCGACTATCACAATGCCCTTCTGCTTGGCATAACCGATCGAACCATCACCGATTTTAAGTGGCTCAGAACAATGCTGTGCGTTGTCTCACAAAAACATGCTACAGACAACATATCACGCCAGTACTTCAACAACTGCACTGGCTGCCTGTAAAACAACGTGTTGTGCTTAAAGTGCTGACAACCATGCATAAGTCTCTACACTCCTCCTCAGCATCACCATATATGAGAGAGTTATGCCCTACTTATCAGCCACAAAGGACTTTGAGATCATCGTCTGACAAATGCAAAGTTATAGTAAAGAAACCATCGAACAAATATGGTGCAAGAGCCATAAGCACGTTAGGCGCACAACTGTGGAACAACCTGCCTTTAAAACTACGAGAGCTTGAAGCACATGGAGCATACCGCAGGAACCTAAAAACACTATTGTTCAAGAGTGAATATAATCTATGAATGTAAAATTCCAACATGACATCTAGGACTCCATGTGTTACAGTGCTGCTATCCTATAAGTTGACAATTCTATCCTATGCTATCGTCAATCCTGCATCCACAATCCTATCCTATGATTACAGTCTAATCCTATCCTATCCTGCAACTCTCAGATTTTTAATATTTAAGAATTAATTTGACAAAACGAAAAAAAGGAATAACCAGGAAAAAAAATCAGATATACATGTAGATATGGTATTCATTTAAATGTTATATATTTTAATGGAGAAAAATAATCGAGATCGGCATTCCAAAATTCCCGACTCATTGCACAAATAAAATTTACGATTATCATTACCATGTTAAAAATTAATGTAAACAAATAGATCGTTATCAAACATGGTACTTATTTTGCGAGAAATTGGGCTTCAAAATGAATTAAATTAAAGAAAAAAATATAATTACTGTTTAAATTTTCCTACTAACAATGATCGGGAGACCCCGGGATCGCGACTTGCGTCCGGCGTGTTATAATTAATTATTTTTAAAAATCATAAGCCTATACGGTAATAATGTTTAAGTATTTGTTTCAAGTAATATCTTATTTTTTCCTAAACTGAGCACCATGAAAATAAACTGCATGCACATGTATAGTATTACTGTACCTGTGTAACAGGTTTTTCAGTATGCAATTCTAAAAATGAAGATTTGACTACAAACAGACAAGTCGAAATGTAGATCTTGAATATCTTGGCTTTCACATATTAAACATTTTAAATGTGAAATTGTCTTATAATATCAAATATTTAATGCATAATTTATTCTTATTTAAAATTTCAGTTCATCATCTGTTGTATGTGATATTTTTCAAACTTGCAAAATATATAGTTGCTAAATAAAATTCAAGATAATCGAAATGTTATTTTTTTTATTTAACTTCAGTTTCTTATCGGTTTATGGTCAACTCAGTGCCGTACAAATGTATTTCAATTTCCAATTTTGTTTTATGTGTGAAAATTTAATAATTTATGTTAAATAGAATATATTTTCTAAATTTTCATTGTCTTACAGATAAAATAACAGTAATAAATATTACAGTGAGGTCACACATGTTCCTTACATCTTATAAAACATGCATAAGAAATTTAGAATTATCAGTATTTCCAATATTTTTAACTCATTCTTGAGTAAGCCAGGTTTGTATTTGACCTTGGCATTTGATCTTGAATGTTAATTAGTGTCTGATTGAGAAATATTAAATCCTCCACACATGTTCCTTACATCTTATAAAACATGCATAAGAATTCACAGTATTTATAACATTTATAACACATTCTTGAGTAAACCTTGTATTTGACCTTGATCTTAAAATTTTAGTGTTTAAATGAAAAAAAAAAATACTTTATCAAGTTCACATTTTTATTCAAGGTGATTCCTCAACAATATTTAACAATTGAATATTACATTACCATGAGACAAAGTCATTAAAAGTATCCATGTACAGCATTTATGAATTTCAATGCGAAGATCACAGATACATGTACATGAACTTTGTTTAAATTTAAGTTTTTCAATGTTTTTATTACAGTTGTATAATGTTTTACATGCATACAATTTGGCTTTCTTATCCGACGCTCAAATTGAAATTCAATTGTCAGAGTTATTCATAAACCGAACAGTTCCACAAATTACAACAATGCACAGAAAGCAAACATTGATCTCTTTCACAATTTCAGACTTGGGACTCTTTGACACTGGTTTGAGCATCTTTCATCATTTACTCTAACAGCATATGGCATGAACTGCATTCTGTACAGCTGCAAATGTGCAGGGTTTCCTGAAAAAAAAACATTGAAGGCATGTAGATTGTAAATTTACACATACACATTTCATATACATTTAAAATGTTTTTGATTGTGATTATCTTTCACATTTCATGTACACTTGGCCTAAATTTCACCTATTTCTCACCCAAAAGTAATGAATTTAGAAATCATGAAAAATTAAATCTTATACTGCAACCTAAGTCATATAAAATTTATAAAATATTAAATAAAAAATAAATCTTATTTAACATGATTTACTTAAACATTATATTTTAATTTATCTTGTCAACTTGTCAAGTATGAATACATTTTTTGTGACTTTTCTCTATTTTTTGCTTTTATTTATCTATATCATGTTATTTCTTGGTTTTCTCCTTTTTTCTTTTTTTTTGGTCTTGAAATTTGAATATGCAGAAGAAAAAAAAATATCTATGTAACAACAACACGATGACCAGAAAAATTCAACATTTCTTTCAGTTTTACTCCCAATATTTTTGAAAGAAGAAAATCACTTGTTCTGAGAAACTGCAGACATGTCACCTCAACTCATTTATTTATGTATTTTAATGACCATGTAAAAATACATGATAAAAATAAAATCATACATACTTTTTAGATTAAAATCCTTTATAATGTGATGACGCATGAGTGCAGGCAAATCCATTCTCTGTAATGATGAATATTAAAAGATTAACTTATGTTTCATAACTCACAATACATCATACATACATGAAAGGAGGGAAAGGGAATCAAGGTGAGGGGTCTCAGGAAGATAACAAACGGAGGTAATCCGCAGATGATAGGCACAAAAATATCCCAAGAGACCAAAGATTTTGTCCAATTTGCAAAGCACATAAAGATATAGAGGATGAATATCATTTTATACTCATATGTCCTAAATACGTAGACTTGAGAAAATATTTCATTAAGAAATATTATTGGAGTATACCCTCTGTGTTTAAATTTATACAGCTTCTTAGTGTTTATAATGTCAAAGAACTCTGTAATCTTGGAAAATATATTTTAAAAGCTTTTGAAATGAGGAACTGCCAATAATTTATATATATGTTTTATGTAAACTTTACATGCATATTGTATTTATTACATTTGTAAATCTGTAAAGGACAGTTATAAGATCCCTGTCATACAGTATCATTGTGACTTTTTTTCCATCATCTGTACAACCGTTCATTTCCTATGTAAATATTATTGTACATTTTGTTATATGCCATAGGATGTTTATCCTGAGCAATAAATAAATTACATTGGAATAAATTACATGTACAATATGTAGGTCCACAGCTGAGTGAGCTTATTAAACATTTAAGCAGTAGCATTAGAAATGGTCATGATGATACTACATTCATTTAATATAAATTACACTGAAATGAAAGAAACTATTTTCTGACCTTATTAGGAAAATGATCAGAGTAACAACCTGATTAAGGCATAATACATGATTGTTTTAGTCTTAGAGCTCATTAATAGCTGATTGAATCAGCTGATTGAATAATATGACAGAGTATTTGAAAATATTTAGACACCTCCCCCCTTCTGTCTACACTTCATCTTTTTTCCGCTCCTAATTTTTTGTTTACATTGCATAGAATAAAATGTTTAAAGTTTAAGACACTAGAACATTGCTTAAAGGGATAAGTATGTATAAAAGTGCAAACATGTACAGTGTACAGTGTGTAATATACTTACATGATCTCGCACGGTGTCGAGTGGTTACGACCCGATTCCGTGTTCGACCCACGTGGTAACGACCCCAGTGGTTTCGACCTATATATGTATATACAGGTAAATAGAAGGGTTCACGGCTTCACACCATAGGGTATACACATGGATATTCGGTAGCAATTACAGGTTTATGGTTTATGGTATCGGGGGAAATGTGTCATTAATTGGTTGTCAACATTGAAGTCAATACTAAAGATGGTTTTTATTGATTTTAGGACAAGGATGTAATTAAATTTATTTGAAATATGATAATTATTTATATCTGAGCATCTTTCCTTAGAAACAAATATAAGTCTTGGTGGGATAATTATTGAATTTATTGTATATATATATATATAGTCATACATGAGTAGTAATTTTAGTAATTTTTTTTATGTTTTAGTTATAGTTATTGTATGTATTTTTTATGTGAAATAAACTATCCCTGCTATCCCTGCTACATTATTTTTCTTCGATTATTCTTTATTAAGTAAAGTTACGCCATTTTGAGAGAATGAAACAATGTACGATTTACTGATTGTCGTAATTAATTAGCATAATTAATTCGTTCAATTATGTAAATCGCACTTCGCCCGAGTATACCCGATAGACCGGACGCATTTCATAGCGGTCCGGATTTCTTTCTTTATTAGTGTTTTTAAAAATTTACAATTCATCATGTAATTATAAGTATGTAAATATCTAGTGTTTAGTAGTTTAGTAGTAGTGCTAGTTGTTTTTGTTTCTCTTTTTCCTTTGTTCTTATGACTTTTTAACTTTTTTCTTTGTCCTGAGGAAGGGACAGGGCGTCCCGAAAATTTGACAATTTCTATTGTTCGTGTCGTTGGTCATTTTTAGTGCTTTATATATATATATATATGCAGTGGTTTTAAACGTTTTGCAGCATTAAAAAATCTTAAACACCAATTGCAAATCGAAAAACTAAATATATTCCAATAATTTCAAATCGATTTGAGTATCAGTTTGTGCCTGACCTTGTTTAAACCTCGTTTTTGAGGACATGAGCTTCATTACATATAGTGGTATGAAATGTTGTAGTTCATGTCCTCATGAATCTTCAAAAACGAAATTCATTTCTTAAATAAACGGTATTGTATGACTGGATACCGTTCCATTAAGACGACCGACGTCTTTCTTTTCTCAATTATTTAATAAACACTTCTTGCAGGTTTTGTTTAAAAATCTTAATGTTATAGCTATGATAATAAGTTCCGAAAGTGACAATAACCGCTTTTTCCGACAAATTTAATTTTTATTGTGATATTTTTTTTCTTGTTTTATAAAGAAAATAACCATTTTATTTAAAACACTCCGTTTAAAAATATATTGCATTTTAATTCTCAGCCTGTGCAATATCAGGGGCATTTGATGACTGCAATTTTTACAAAAAAAAATATTAGTTAAAAAATGAAAACAAACTTTTGCACTTGATTTTCATAGCTTATGCTTTGGTAGACAACAAACTGTATCTCGAACCATTCATTTTGAGGGAAAAATGCCATTGTCCACAATCTTTGGACAACCTTTGTATTCTTATTTTTATTTAATTACTGCTCAGGGTGAATAAGGTAGATTTAGTAAAGATGATAAAAACAAAAACTTGTGGATACTTAGATTAGTAAATATTTTTGAATAACTTTACACCATATACATGTCAATAAAAGTATAAATTTCAAAAATATTAAGAAATATATTAATTTCTTAACTTCAATTAAGCAACTATACCCCTTATACTTATAACCCTTTTTCACTCTAAATTCCAGAGTGTTTTTGTTTAACATTGAATGAAAAATTAAATCATTTTTTTTTCTCATATGAATATGACATAACGTATTTGATATTAATGTGTAATCTATCTTTCAGCTATGTTTTAATAGTTCATAATAACTTAAGCATTTAAAGTTAACAAACAGAAGAAGTTACGTTTTATATAGGTTTTAAGAATGAACCATTTTTCGGTTTTGATAAAACATACAGCGACAACATCCAGATCGAAAGACCGTTCACGGTAGCTCAGTTGAGAGAGCGCTCGCTCAGTGATCGGAAGGTCGTGAGTTCGAATCTCGGCTACGACTGACCTAAGTAGATAAAAAAAATGGTAGCGACTGTTCCGTTGCCATGCACTCGGCACTCGGAATGTTGAAAATGAGACATTAAGAACCGTGGTCTCGTGTCAGCGGCAGGCGTTGGCACTATTAAGATCCCTCACTGTTCAATGGCCCTGAGTTGCCGAGTAAAGGTCAAAATTTGAAGCACGGTATACTGTGACGTCTCCTTATGAGTTAAAAATGCTCGAAAGGGACATTAATATAAACAATATACAGTCAATCAATCAAGATCAAAAGTCCACAAAACAATAAAAAAAAACAGGAGCTGAGCTAACACGGACCTCCAAAACATCAGAGGTGGGATCAGGTGCCATGGAGGAGTGAGCATCCCCTGTCGACAGGTCACACCCGCTTTTTTAAATGTACTTTGAATAACATTTTAAAATAGAACTTATCATGCATTACATCAATTCTTTTAAGAAGAATCAATCATAGAGGGATAAACAACATTAAAAAGAACCTTAGGGAAATTAATTTAATTTTCTTTCATATTTTGTTGTCTTACCTCTATACTCCTGCATACTGTCCTTTGGGCACAAACTGTCATCTGAAAACATAAGAGAGATGTAAAGTCAAATCTGGCTAAGTTTCATATAGTTAGCCGATAATAAATATACCTTAAAAATTGGGAGTTTAGACTGAATATTTACATAATTTCTAATAGAATTAAATAGCCTCAAAACACGTGGATAATTGTAAAAACACGACCAGGGTATTTGACAGATCTTTGGTATTGCCAAAAGTTTTAGTTGAAAAATGCAAAAAATTCCAGGCAATATGCACATCTACACATTATGATCTAAATATCTGCAACGTATGATTAAATTATGTGTAGCAGTTTATAAGGAGTAGCAATAATATGCACATCTACACATTATGATCTAAATATCTGCAACGTATGATTAAATTATGTGTAGCAGTTTATAAGGAGTAGCAATGCCAAAAAACAAATAGGACTGACGGACGGACGGACGAGTCAGAAACATTTTACCACCTGCAACTTGAAGCGTGGTGTATACCTAATTACGAAATGATGACTTTAAACGATACTGCTGAAATTCTTGTTTTTTCAACTTATTTTTCAATGTATCTCGTTAATGGTCGTACGTTGATCAGACTCAACTGAGAGATATACACTCCGTATAGAGGTGATGAAGGTAAAAATAATATAAAAAAATGAATTCATCACGTGTATTATAGAACTAAGTTGAAAGATTATTCTTTACGTCTTTTTCAAGTAAAATGTCCAAGTATGAAACAGATGTGTCAGACTTTGTGGCATCGTTTATATCAAGTTCACTAGATTCATATCAACATAAGAATGGAAATTACCATTTTCAATTGACAATACTTCGTCGATATATCTAAATGTCGCTTTAAAGGCCAAATAATTATGTGACTTTTTATAAAGTATTTGAAAAAAAGATCTAAAATATAAATTGTCATTCCTTCAAAGTATGTTGACAAACCGAATGCCGAAAGACGAAATAAGTAAAAAAAAAATTTCCGACAGAAAATAAATACGAGATTAACAAGCAAGAAACACATCGCCCACCTTAGAGCAATGGGTAGGAAAAGGTCAGAAATTAAGCAGTTCAGTATTGAAAGTATAAGTATGCCCGATCAGAGCGCTTTGCTATTGTTAAGATTAAGATTTTTTTTTTTGGTTTCCTATGTTTTCCTATTTAAAACTTAGATCGCCCATTGTGACCCCATCCTTCCCCAGAGGTATTGATTTAAACAAAGTTGATCTACACTACCTGGGGATGCTTCCCTATAAATATAACCAAACATGATTTGCTGCTCTTAAATAGGATGTTTAATCATTTTCCTAAATATTCCTGTGAAAAAAACAATGATCCCATGATTGCCCAAGCTGCATGCTTTACACAAAGGTGAATATTCACAATCTCTTAATGATTCCAAACACAAAAAATGAAACTTGATGCAAGCAGGTACACATGGCAGTGCATAATGAAGTAGAATAGTAAGAAATGTGTTATGAATTAAAATACCTAGATGTATTATTTCACTGGATGTGGTTCCTGCAGCATTGACGGCATAGCACTGATAGTCTCCAACATCATTGTGATTAAGTTCATTTATCTGCAAGCCAGGATCTGCTATACTGCTTCCAATGTATTTTCCTCCATAACTAGGGACGTTAATTTTCATGTTGTGTTTAGTCCAGAAGATATCCGTCACTGGTGGGGATCCTTGGGATAAAGTGACCTCACAAACCAGTCTAATACTGTCCTCAGATATGTTTTTTAAGTATGTTTTTAATAGAGGTGGATCTATGGCAGAAAATACTCGGTTATTAAGGATAAATAACACAAACTTTTTTTTCCCAGAAATCAGCAATATTTTTCATAGATTTACATTTAAATTTGTAACCTTTATAATGTTTACCAAGTATAGTGAGATAATTTTACAAGATTTGTTATAATGTTAAAAGATTGTTCAAAATTTTGTATGGAATTATATAGAAAGCAAAACAAAATCACATATCTTAGCACCAAGGAAAACCTACGATTTCTTTATATTTCAGGGATTAATTATTTATGTCAAATCAAATCAAAATCAATCAAAAAATAGATATCAGTCCGTGCATCAAATTTTTGTTTGTGTTAAGTACCCTTAAGCTTAAATTGTTCAAAAAGTAAATACTTTTTCACAATATATAATCAATAAAACCCCATTCTTAACACCATATCCATACATCTCGGGGCTATATATTTCCCAATTTGAAAAGAAGCGCCCTTGCTCAACCTAACAATGCATTTTGAGAAAAATATTGCATTAATGCTTATCTTTCTTTCTTGCACAACATTTCATATACTTTATACACAATTATTTGTAAAGTTTCGAGGGTTGATCCAAACGTAATGGCACAGTGTCCGTATCCTTTATATTTGGCGTCATATCATCAAATACTATATACCAAAAGATGCACAAATGTAAATCTAATTAACATTGAAATTTGAATTTAATATTGTTTATTGAATTTATTCTATAGATGTTCAAAACATAAAGCATAGGAGGTGTCGCCGCGTCACAACGGAAGGTCACGTTTTAATGTGTATCTTTTCTTCGAATGAATAAGATAAACAAATTAAAAAAATTCTGAAAAAGCACCTAATCACCCAAGTTTTTTAAAGACACAATTCTCGTCAATCGTAATTTTCTAGTCTTCAATTGAAAATTAAATGACAGCATTGGTATTTTTGATCACAAACATTGTTGTTTTACTCTGTTGACTTTAACAAAGGGATTGTCGAAATGGTAAAAAAGACTCGACGAGTTGTAATGCATTTTTGCTTCAAAATATGGGAATCATCACTAGCGACATTTTCGTTAATCAATCAGATTTAAAGAATGTAAACAAGAGACATCTTCAAAGATGGTTTCAGCAATTTTGGGGTGGGTGATTGGTCACTGAATGATTAGCAGAGGACAAGAAGAACGAAAGATAGGAAATCGGACGGAAACATTGAATGGCATCTGACGTTGTCAAAAAAAAAAACAAACGTATAGAATTACATGTGAGAGAGGGCTTAATTATGAAAAAGTGAGTGTATAATGGTACCATAAATTCTTAAGGAAGTGGACTTGGTGAAAGTATTTGCGAATCACAAATATTTTTAATGAATTGAAAGGGAAACGCTTTAAACTATGATGGCGTGTATCCGTCATATGACTATATTTACGTGCGGCGACTACCATAAACGTGCATTGTTTAAAATTCGATATTTTGAAAAGCAGACATCACATTCCTTTGAATTTTTCAGGTCTGGTATGAAATAAATAAAGGTTACATCGTGTATAATTTTGTTGCTTTAAGTCGATTTATAGCAATTTTATCAAAGTTGTGACATCACATTTGGATCAACCCTCGTACAATAAAATAATGAAGAAAAAGAAGATTTAACGACGGTCTTCCACATATAATATCCTTTTCTTTGATTGATACTGAATATTTTATGTCGTACTTACCACCTTCAACTTTCAGCAGAGTCATATTACTTGTGAGTTGTACTATCTTATTGCACACAAATAATCGGTAATATTTTCTGTCATCACGAGTAGTGCTAGATATAACAAGTTTCGGATCTGCTGGGTCTGCTTTGCTTCCAAGATATTTTGAGTCAGATATATCTATATCTTGAAAATTTTCTGGTTTTAAATCCACGCTCTTCTGCCATATCACATTTTCAAGAGATGGGTTAGACTTAACTTTAGCCTCAATGGTTGCAGGACTTCCAATAGTTACAACTAACTGTTTGGGGATTGTTACCATTGGAACAACTAAATAAGTAAATAAAGAAAAGGAGAAAGAATGACCAACAACACGAAAAAAAAAACAATAACAATTGTCAAATTTTGTAGACACATTGTCCCTCCCAAGAAACAAAAATAAAAAAGTTATAAATTCATAAGAAATAAAAAGGAAAAAAGAGAAACAAACCAACTAGAAGTACTACTTCAGTTTCAAACACTATATATCTAAGTATGTGACAAGTTTTATTCGAAAGTTTTTGACAAGTATTAAATAAAGAAATCCGGACCTATATGAAATCCATCTGGTCTGTTGGGTGTAGACTGGTGAAGTGCTATTTATATAAGTAAATGCATTAATTACCGCTTATCAGAACTACAACAAGCAGTAAATCAGACACCGTTTCATTCTCTCAGAATTGAGTAACTATGTATATAAAGACAGACCAAAGGAAGATAATACATGTATAAATGTGGGAAAATTTAAGATATGAATTTGGATTTATTATATATAAAAAAAATTATTCAGGACTGCTTATAGGATGATTGAAATACTAAACATTAGCGTAAGCTATAAATATGTGTTTGTGTTGTTCCAGAATTAGTAACGCAAAATATCTGTACTGTTAAGTTGTGGAAACCCGTTTGAATCAGTTTACCCTGTATGATAACAGCAAATGAGCAAACAACTTAAAATTTAATAAGTTGCGCATGTGATGACATAATTAACGTTTATAATTTACAACACATGTTAGAACATAACTCAAATACTGACTTCCCTGATTTCGATTAGCATAAAATATACAGGGATAACAAAGAACTCAAGACTCAAAAACGCAAGATTCAAATATGTTAAAACGTAGATGGGCACGACAATGGAGAAAAAATGTATTTATAAAAGATTATGTGAAAAGTTGAGAAGAAAATTACCTAGATTGATGATATCACTCCACGTGGTTCCCGCAGCATTAGCTGCGCTACACTGATAGACTCCTACATCATTTTGGTCAACTTCATTTATCACTAATGAAGGATCAGATAGATCGCCACACATGTATTTTCCTCCATGTATGGGGATCTCTATTTTTACGTTGTCTTTTGTCCAGAAGATATCTGTCACTGGCGGGGATCCTTGGGATAAAGTGACCTCACAAACCAGTCTTACACTGTGCTCAGATATATTGGTTTTTAAATATGTTTTCAAGGCAGGTGGATCTATGACAGAAAGCATTGAAAAAATAAGCTTAAAATGTAATGAACTAAAAACTTGAATAATATTTACTACAAAAAGCAGCAAATTTAATTGAAACTTTGTTTATTACAGCAATACAAATTTATGTATTTTAATGTAGTGTACTTGTGTGCTACCTTATGTACTGAAAACAAACTAAATCTGTAATAGTAGCGTTTTGAAAGAAATTAGTGCATGTATTTCATTGACTTTTGGTATTTTTAGACCTAAATTGTAGAAAGTGTAATGTTTGAAAGGAATTTCACAAACAATTTTATTGTTGGTTACCACGGCAACACAATTCATTGAATTAAAAGTAAAAACAATGCATTAAATGATGTATTCTAATGCAATTGTTTTGTAAAACACTTTTTCATTGACTAATGCACTGATGTTTGAAGCAGTAAAACGAGCATTATCGAGCGTGAAAGCTTTTTCATTGTGACGTCATAATAGAGCGACGCAAAAATACAATGCTCTGTGACGTATTTCATGTAACAAAATTCATCAAAATAAGACGTAAACAACAAACAAAATGCATGAAGTGCATTAAAATGGGAATAACTGATCTTTTAATTTGGTATTTGCGACCGTTAATGCTGATTTAACGGTCTAAAAACATCCGTTTTACCGACTCCGCTTACGCGTCGCCGGTAAAACTCAGTTTGCGACCGTTAAATCAGCATTAACGGTCGCAAATACCAAATTCGGAGATAGTTATTCCCTAATTTTAATGTAGTTTACATGTGTGCCGAATTATATTGAAATGAGACCAAATCTTTGGTGGAGTACAGCTTTTAAAAAGATTCACAGAAATTTATGTTTTAAGTACCAATTTCAACAGCATTAAAACTTATAATCACAATTCTTTCCATAGTTGTTTTTGGTTTTACTGTAGGTGTTTCACTGAAATCAGACCTAAATTGTAGGAAAAAGAGTTTTTCTAAAAACGTGAAACATTCCAAAAAAGAAGAAATGACTGTCATGTGATCAACAAGGTCATGTGACATCGTAACAATTATGTTTATATTTATGTTTATATATAGCTTAAATGATTTTCTGAATGAATTTGGCGTACTGAATACATAACTTAAAAATAAACCTCAAAATCAGCTTTGCAATGCAGTGTTACGTTTTAAATGCATTTTAAGCTCCGGGGAGCCTTACAGTGCTGCTATCCCACAAGTTGACATGGGATGGGATCGGATAGGATTCAGGATTGAGGATTCACGATAGAAACGTAGAGAAAATAATCCAATCCTATCCTATCCTATCGTATCCTGTATCCTTCAGCCAATCAGATTCGAGCAAAGGTTCGTTCATATTTCAGAATAAATTACAAAAACGAAATACGATATAAAATGTTTACAAAAAAAAAATATAAAATTTCAATAGAAAATAAAACATTCTTTTCTCTAAACACAGATTTACATTATAAACTTCGAGTAACACGGCGTACGATCTAACCGTAAACGATCACCGGAAGAATTTGTGAATGTAAACAACGAAGAGACAAGGCATCGAAAGACCGTATTTCTTCAGCTTGTTTGGATGATTTAACCGATTCTTACTTGTGTAAAAGTGTAAGAACATGTTTTCTGTTAAATATGCTATGTCTGTTTGGATAATTGCACAGGAACCGTCAACAGCGGACTTGAATAGAATTATGTTGTAAAATATGAACATTTTACTATAGAACAATGTCGCCTACCTTAAAGTAGTATATAAGGTGACGACTGAAAACCAAGTTCTACATGGTAAATACGGTACAGGTAACAAACAACAGTATAAAGGAACAGGTGAACACACGTGGTTACTACTGGAAGGACTGGACTCGACTGACAAAGGGAAGCATGCTGGCCAGCCAGGGTGGATGAGTATGAGGTCAGGGTGAAAGGTCATAGGGAATACAATTACATACATAATTTCACTACATTCCTCCCCGTTTTGTTTAATAAAGCTAGGGGCAATTAATGTAAGAAGATCAGAGGAATGTAAACCAGAAATATATAAGTAATATCTGATATGGCATGGAAGACGTACTAACTAATTCATGTATCCACATGAACTTGGCCGGAATTACATCTAGCACCTTAGTTCTGCAAGATAAACATGTTTTAATGTGGCAAGATTGAATACATGTAGTATGTTGATATACGAATTATGATAATCCGCATATAACTTCCACATTGGATCAAATGATCATGTTTAGCCATACGCGTTCCATGTTGTACGTTATACATTTCCTATGTTTTAACACTTAATTTATAGCCAAAAGGAATATAACTTACCTATGACCTAAAACTGACCTACTTCCATGAGAGTCCTGTAACTGAATGGTTTTATGACATATGGTTTTAGTCTAGTGGGATCAGTTGTACCAGCATATAACTTAATCGTGTATACAACTGATTTACCTAATTAAATTGTGCAAGAGTGCAGTAATATATGTTAGAACTTCACAACAATCAGATATATTAACTAAACTGCTGCGATGTATATTACTGCTAATTAACTTAATATGATTATATTTTAATGTATGTCCGTCACCTTAAATATGTCAATGCCTAATACTGTACTTTAAAACTTATGCTAAGTAACTAACTTAAGCCTAACCTAAACTAAGTAAACTTTATATTTTCTTACTAACTACCCTGATAACTAAATTAACTGAAGAAGGTATGTATCCTTAATTATCGACTAAAGATAGGTTAAGCTATGAAATATTATTATTAAACGTATTTACAAAACATATTCCGCATCAGTACCGTCACTTTCCAAAATTAGTTAGCCGGGTATGATACAGAAAATGTACAACAAATAACTATAACAAACTATAAAACGCAATCCGCCCAATATCGTCACTGAGAAAGGTCAGCCAAGTATATATTCGGAAAGCATAAGGTTATTTACATAAAGCAATCCTGCCCAATACTGTCACTGAGAATGGTCAGCCGGGTATCTGACGGAAAGCATATATGTTGCATGATTACACCAGTCCTTGTTTAGTTATTCTTAGACATTCTTAGGAACTGGAAGAAGGACATGCAACAGGATAGATCATTGCATATTTACGACTTATATATTGCCTGAATATGCTTCACCCAGATCAGATCTCCATGGAAAAGTGAGAGGAACTACATCATCTAGGACACAGCACCAGTAGTGAATTCCACCACAAGTCAAATCTTCAGTGTTGAAGTTTGACCTGTAAAAGGGACAAGCTACTTCTATCCTAGATGATGCGTCTGTATTAGTATGCCATCCCTGTGTACAGTCATGTTGTATTTCTGTCCAACGAGCTAGCTGGCGTACATATGGCAAAGCATCCTCCCATCATCGAAAGAAGTTACGAAAAAGACTATTACTGCCAAGAAGTTCCTTGCTATAATTGTGCAGTAGCATCGTTGATTAGATGACAGGGTTAAATTAGCATAAGTGATGGTTCTCTCTTCACCATCTTGGACTTAAGATTGATAAATAAATGTAACATATGGAGATCAATACTCTAAATCTGCACTTTTTTTTACATCTACAAACTACACTTACACTATTTCCCCTCCCTTTTATTTTAAAATAAGAGAAGTAGTAATACAGGTCTAACTGTTCTAATTATTAATGTAGGAATACTAGAACTTATCTTATGTAGTTTGTGCATATATAATTAGCTATACTGATGTATTGACTATTGTACACAAATTACTAAAGTACATGTACTATAATTGTGTAGGCAAGTCTATAAGTAATTCCGCTAAATAATAACTAAACAGTGCTGCAAGTTATAGTTATAATATTAATCACTTATGTTGGTAATATTAGTAAGCTAAGTATAATGATCCACTTACTATATATCTAATCTGCTTATATATATGATATAAGAACTAAAATACTGTAGGTAAGTTAGTCAACTACCAACTATTACCAGTTGAGTGTTAACTACCAGTTCAAATTTAAATGTTAATAGCTTGAATATATTCGAGTTGAATAAGGTTAGACTGCAATAAAACTAATGTTATTAACAATAGAGTCTACTGATTTAATACTAAGCACTAGAATACATGTACTAAATGATTAGATTACTAAGCTTATTTGATATAAATCTTAACTAACACTCAATATTTCTAATTTACTTATATTAAAACCAACACAGAAAGTATAGTAGAACTATAGTATATAGCTCAATAAACTCTGGGTTTAAGCATTTCAGGGATTTTATTGCAAATGATCTATGTCAATGTGATGGGCCATGGTACAACCCAGCACTTGTTCTCAAGTGGCAGCCCAGATGAAAAACACAGCCCACAGTAAACATAATGGAAGGCACAAACAAGGTATTTTCTGCAAGCAAAATGCAGGTCCTTGTTGGCAGCATTCCAAGTAAACTTGGTTGTGCCATCTGAGTTGTCACTTTTAGTAGTGGTTCTAAAATACACAGCTAGAGCTGGGACAGACACTGTATCTTTGGAATCACTGGAGAAGCTATCAGGGTATGTTTCTTCTTCACCAGTTTCTTCCGTAGATATGGGCTCCTCTTCCTGAACTGGTGGTGTAAGGGATTTAAAGGTAGCCACATCTGTCTCATCTGTACCCAGGTCTTAACAGGAGGACATCTGTAAATTGCTGGATGCCTGAGCATTTACAACTGAATTGTTGCTATGCTCAGGCAAAGCATCACTCCTAGGAGCTGTGTATCCAAAGTCAAATCCGGGAATGGTTGGCAGTTGGATATTATGTCAGAATCTGGAGTTAAATGGAAACCAGCAGTCGAATGCTCACTACTCGGTAGCCATAACTCAGATGAACTGCCTTTATGGACATCTTTGTCGTCTATGTCTGGAGTTAAATGGCAACCAACAGTTGAATATTCACTATTCCGTAGCCATAATTCAGACTTACTGTCATCAGTTTGGTCTCTGTCCTCTATGTCTTCTGTGTGTGTAATTCAAGGAACTTGGGGATCACCATGTGACACCATGGTATTCCACTGCATACTAGCAGGTGATATATCACCACTCCGTATTTGTGGAAACCCTGGTGGACACTTGCTGGGAACTGTAGACATCTGCTGCTGGTGAACTGCAGTAGGCAGGTCAGATGCACAGTTGCTGTCGTCAACTCCAGGTCTTATCAATGCTGAACCATTTCTTTGTTCCTGGTCACAGATGTTATTAGGAATTCCATTTGTTGACATAGTAGGGCATTGTACAGCTATCCCATCCTGTGAGTGTGCCAATAGTGGTGGCATTAGTGGTCCTCCATACATGCATGGCTGTGGATATTGCTGTTGAGGTACCATGTATCCAGGTGGAAACACTCCAGGATATGGGCCATATGCACAGGGTATGCTGGGATATGGCTATGGTGGTCAAAGGAATGGTTGTGGTTATGGTCCACCATATCCAGGAAATGGCACTGGATAGCTCCCAGGAACTGGTGTACAAGGAGTTGAATACCCATATGGATTGAAAGATGGCAGGTATGTACCACCATAGAATCATGGAGGTGCTGCACAAGGTATCATTGCTGGATTCATCGTGTTACTTTCAGTAGTTCAAAGTTATGGAAATAATCACACCGTTTGATACTAATGAAACAGTCGGAGAATGTGTGTATATTTATAACTGTACGTTATAAGCTATTTCCACGTCACGGTAAACGAAACCGCCGGTGAAAATGTTACACACTTATGCAACTGATATGCAACAAGTTCCGTTTAATCACCGTGATCTGAATTAAACGTAACTTATAAAGCCGGTTTAATTCATCGATATAGTCCAGATAATTTTACTTTACTGCCTCTATCTTTTCTCTCTCTCTTCTTCTGTCTATCTTGATACGATGTTGTTTTCTATCTTTATTGTAGATTATTGTTGAATTAAACGTTACTTTGACACAATAAATAATTGTATCTAAGCAAAATTTATTCAACACTAAAGTTTCTGGTGATTTAGTTAGACGTTTCCCTTTTCTGTCTATCCTTTTCTTTCTATCTGTCTATCGGTAGTAAAATAGCGTTTCCTTTATCTTTGTTTTTATTTGATAATTCTGTATTGGTCCAAAATATTAATTCCGTTGTCTATCTCTTAATTAATTACTTAATCTGTAAATTAACTCGCTTAATAAATTATCGCACTGACTCTTACAACGTTAATGTAAACGCCCGATGGCAGACGGCGGTAGCAGTAAACACTGATGTTAATAAAATAAATACCTGATAAAATAATTAATCAAAGAATATAATCAATTAACGACATTATATGAATTGATTATATTTTTTCAAAGATATTCACTGTTGCTGCACAGACCTAATATGCAAAAACGTAACTCGACAAAATCAGTTCACTGTTATTCAAAGCGAGCACGTGCGCCTTGATCTATATAGAGCTAAAACAGGTAAACCGGTTTGAGTGAACTAGCTCTGTGAAACTACATATGCATAAAACTTACAAAAAAAACTATGTCTCTCTACTTTCCCCCAAAATATTTTTTCTAAGGGAACTTAGAGAAGAAAAAAAAAACAATAAATAAATATTCTATATCCAAATTAAATTACGAGTCGAGAAGAAAACGGCACTCCTCGAAAATTGTCAACACGAGTGACAATAACTTTTCAGTATTAAAAAAAATAATTGTCTCGTGCAAAAGGATAAATTATACAAACAATTTCAGTATGAAATCAATTGTTGTGGCACAAGTGACCGAAATTTACTATTGACCGAGAAGGAAAAAAATGTAATTTGCAAAAGACAATGAAAATATCAAAAATTTTCGTACTGACGTTTTCAAAAAACGCCTTTACGATATTGTAAGCTAAATAGTAATGAAAATATTCAAAATGTTCGCACTAACGTTTACAAAAAACGCTGTACGATAAATATAATACTAAATACTAATGAAAACCAAACTATCAAAAGAATTGGACCGTGATATCACCACGTGTTCAAATGCTACTCACGGGTGAAAAAATAACATGCAAAATTAGTCAAATTGTTGGAACTTTGCAAATAACGTTAATTATAACGCCTGTAAGCAACAGTTTTCTAAATTGTCATTGACTTAATGCATGCAAACATTCCACGTGAGTGTTTTTACTCACGAGTGAAAATCAATTCACACGTGAATTTTGTAAATAAAAACATGTAATTCTATACACCCTGCACCGAATTACCGGCGACGCCAATGTAGTAAAATATAAACATTTTACTATAGAACAATGTCGCCTACCTTAAAGTAGTATATAAGGTGACGACTGAAAACCAAGTTCTACATGGTAAATACGGTACAGGTAACAACAACAGTATAAAGGAACAGGTGAACACACGTGGTTACTACTGGAAGGACTGGACTCGACTGACAAAGGGAAACATGCTGGCCAGCACGGGTGGATGAGAATGAGGTCAGGGTGAAAGGTCATAGGGAATACAATTACATACATAATTTCACTACAATTAGATGATGTGCAAGATCATGTAAGTATACTTCACACTGTACACTGTACACTGTACATGTGTGCATTTTTATACATATTTACATCCCTTCAAACAATGTTCTAATCTTTTAAACTATAAACATTTTATTCTGTTTAATATAATCAAAAATTGGGTGCGGAAAAAAGAAGTAGTGTAGACAGAAGGGGGTCTTACATTCTAAATATTTACAAATACTCTGTCATATGATTCAATCAGCTATCAATGAGCTCTAAGACTAAAACAACTAGGGCTAATAGTAACGGGATTACAGATGTTCCCCAAATGCTCCCCAACTCCCTTTTGGTGCCTTATTCCCTGTAAGCTTCATTAAATAAGACGAACTCTATGCCTTTTAGACTATAACAATGTTTTCCCAGAAGTATATTAAGTATATTCAACGCATGCGCATTTGAATGCATGTGCGTAATGACCATAACTCCTTGTCTACGCTATTTATATACTAGAAATTACAGCATTTTATCCAAAAGTATCAAAAAATACGTTTCATCTAGTGTATTTGATATTTTACTCATTTCACGTGCACGCACGTGCATGCATATGCATGTCGACCATATCTTCTTGTAGAAGTCTGTTATGTTTGTCTATGTTCTAAATTCCATCCTGTTTGGTTGAAAAACAAGGAAGTTATAGCCATTTTAAATTTAAGCCAGTCAGATTGCAGCGTACGTGTATGCGCATGTTTTCACGACAACTATTATATATCGTATTGTAGGACATCCTAATGCATGACCATGTTTAAAATATTAAAGCATTTTATCAGAAATTAAAAAAAGATATTGCGATTTTTGTTTCAGCCAATCACAGCAAAGCACAGGTGCACGCACGTGCATGCATGTGCAAGACAACCATACATCCTCGTGGGAGTCCATTATGTCTGTCTATGCTCTAAATCCCATACTGTTTGGTAGAAAAACAAGGGAGTTATAGCCATTTAAAGTAAGCCAACCAGATTGCAGCGCACGTGCATGTGCGTGTTTACATGACAATTGTTATATATCATATTGTAGTACATCCTAAAGTATGCCTATATTTTAAATTTCATAGCATTTTGTCAATAAACAGAAAAGATATTGAGATTTTTATTTCAGCCAATCAGAGCGAAGCGCACGTGCATGCGCGTGAGTTCCTGCTAATTTGACAGTGTCACATTATCTACACTATTAATATATCCTTATTAAATGAGTTTTAAAGCATTTCATCAAAAAATGTGAAAGTTATGGCTATATAAAGTATATCCGTCATTTAACTCATTTCACGCGCTCGCACGTGCATGCGTATGCGCGCAAAATGACCTTCGTTCCGCACATCTACACTACACACCTATTAACCCTAAAAGGGTTTAAGCTCAGTTGGGTAAACAGTTTCTGAGAAATCACCCGCGGACAAAAAAAGTACCGGAGAACAAAGAAGAAAAAAAAAGAATAATAACTAGATGAGATCTCGTTGCAAGCAACGAGAGGTCTTCCGTCCGATTCCGGAAAAAAAAACGTAATATCGAGCTTAAAAAGTAAACAAAAAATACACACAAAGGGGATTGAATCCAAGTCGCCAGCATAAAAATCCAGCATGAAAATCCAACGCTCTTAATATTATGCCATTTTGACCTCTGCTCTAAATCTTCTTGTATATACATACCCCTGTTTAACAGTGCTTTTGTCTTATATTTATGAAAGTCTACTCACAATTCATAATTTTGAGCCAAACGCCCCGAGTTAATCTTAGCGCCGTTTCTTTGAAATGTTTTATCTAATAGGTGTGATAGCTTAAATGAAATAAAAAAGTGTTCTGATAGCCTATAATTCGAGGAAGTATTTTTAACACGTACTGTTTATAAATTCCATATCGTATGTAAGCAAGTAACACTAAAACAATGAAATGGCTATGGATTTTTAACTTTTGTTAATTTCCTGTTTATCCCCAAAGTAAACTGTCCCCATTAGTTAAACTTTCATGAAAAGATTCAACTGTTATGGCGAAAACATGGCTCGCCTTACGACGGTCGGGGATTTGGATAACATTTGTGCTCAATAGCTTGAATCAGAGTTTTGAGGCAATAATATTAATATAAACCCAATTAGTTTAATACGACACAAGTGTGCATGAAAAAAAAAAACAGTGGATAAGTTTTATTCATTGATATTCTTTCTTGAAAAACTATTACTTATAATTATGATTGAAGATCCGCTTTTCCGTGTTGCAAATCAGATAATATCAGGCATGGAATTTCATTTGCACATTGAGTCTTTTCTATTTCT
Organism: Saccostrea glomerata; assembly: GCA_003671525.1. Taxonomy (NCBI): domain Eukaryota; kingdom Metazoa; phylum Mollusca; class Bivalvia; order Ostreida; family Ostreidae; genus Saccostrea; species Saccostrea glomerata. Next base: position 7,642 of record PRKT01002066.1, on the reverse strand, counting down.
ACTTTGAGAACCAGTCAAATCCAATTTTAGATGACTTTTAAGAAGAACTTGTTTTGACACAGAATTGCAACGTAACTACGACGTGACAATCCAAGTAGTCCTTTACATTTCATTTATCCTTATGTTACCTTCGTTTAAGCAAACGCTCGGCTGCCTCCGTAAACCCTATTGCTAAATGCCGGAGACAGCTGCCATTTTGAACCCGCTTCAAATTTTTGAATGCTAATATCTAGAGTTTAGATTTATCAATATTCAAACAAATTATATAGTTAGTATTATAAGAAGGGTTTCTGTTACCATACCAAAAATGAATGAAAAAATATTGAAAAACAAAAATGTTGAAGAATTACATTTTTTTAAATATGCTTCCGGTAGCTACCGGATGAACTGACGACACACGAAAAGGCGATTCTGCAAACCAGAGTCATGATCTATCATCTCCTATAGGTCTCCAGTTCATATCCTTAGTCATTTTCGATAAAAAGGGGTGACAAAATTGCATTTTAAAATCAGGAAATTGCCCATAACTTGGCAACGGAAGCGAATTTTTCAAATTTTATATAAAATTCATATTATGATCTTTTATTCCTGAAAATTTCAATGAAAACGGCTGAATAGTTCTCGAGAAATCGCCTGCACAAAATTTTGGTCAAAAGAAGGAATAATAATAAGAAACAGTAGAATCAATATAAGGTCTTCCGTGATGACGAAAGACCTTAACTAGAAAGTCTGCTATTGCAAGCAATAGCATATGTCGCCCCGTACTGGACAAGATTTTCATTTTTATCATCACTAAAACAATGGTCCATTAGCTAAGCTTGGACAACCATCGAGTCGTATCAGTCCTTTCCGTTGGAAAGGGAAGACCTTAACTGGGTACATCCCACTATTTATTTTTGGAATCGGAAGGAGAAGAAAGTAGTGCAGGATAAAATTACAAGTTCCTAAATTTGCAGACTTGCATAAAAGAAATTGGGCAGATGTACTGAACAGAGCCTCATACTTGTTAATTGGCAGTATCTTTCCTACCAAAAAAGCTTGGCAAGTGTAATTTATTAAGAAGATCAGCCGAATGTTGTTATTTTGTGTATTATAACGCCAGTGAGAACTCTGAAATTTCCCTACTTTCACTTTCATTTTTAGAGGTTCTGCCGGAAAATGAATCTGACATGCTGCCTTCAATTCGAGCATTTCTGCATTGCACAGAGCTGATGTTTGTTATGAGATGATAAATCATGTGTAAACTTTTTTCAGTTAAGCGGAATCATGAACATTTTCGGCGAGATGAATGTTTTGTATACAGTGGTGATCAAGTCTTCGCGCACCTGCAGGAGCGGATCCAAGGATTTATGAATGAATAAAAACTATGGAAATGACGTACCAATTTTCTAATTTATACTTGCACTATCTAATGAAATGAATAATATACAAGTAATAGATATACAAGAAAACACGAAATGATGATAAAGACAGCTAACAATCGTTATTTTTTTTTATATATAGATAAAATAAAATAATTATAAATTCAAGAGACAAAACAGAAGGAGAATGAATGATGGCAAAATATCACATGACGGGAACTGAATTTTATGAATGAAACTTTGAAACGTTACTTGTAACACTAAGTTGTATATGTTATATCTGTGTATTCTACCCGGCTGTGCACTTCAAAGGGGGGGGGGTCGTCTTGAACATAGTACCTTAGCCATAACGTTTGAACGGTAAGGGCTAGGGCTTTCGTATTTCAAATATGTAATCCTTGTGAAAAGAACTTTTATTGGACACAAAGAACTTTGACCCTTTGACCTTGACCTTGGAGAACACATGTGTACATCTTAACCTTTTTTTCTGTTTCATTTCTATGACAACTGTGAGCGACTCATTACAATTATTTTAAAAGTAGAAATCACTTTGACACATTGCAAGGAATAAACATTGAAAGTTTCAAAACGATTGCTTGCGTAGTTATTGAGAAAATCGAAATTAAAGAATTTTAACTTTCCCCTGGTTTCCATGGCAATAATCGATTATTTGAAAATTTTAAATGCAAATCGCACAACTACAGTTACTAATCATTAAAATAAGAAAAGTTTCATGACGAACGTTTAAGGGAAAAGAGAGAACACTCGCGGGCAAAATTCGTCGCTGTTTACAGGTTTCCATGGCAACGGTAGACATATTGGAACTGAACGACCTCACTGCACAACTACAACCAGTGATCGTCCTTTGAGGAAAGTTTCAGGAAGATTGTCCCAGCAATCTCCGAGAAACAGCCTGGATGAAAAAAAAACATGCGTACAGTATCAATATGTCGTCCCCGACGTCCAGAAATAACTAGAAACGATCTCGTTGCGAGCAACGAGAGGTCTTCCGTCCGATTCTGTAAAAAAAAAAAACATGTAACATCGAGCAGAAAAAGTTAGTATAAAATTTTGGTCTCAAGGGGGATTGAACCCAGGTCGCCAGCGTAAAAATCCAACGCATTTTTTTTCTTTTTTATTCCTAACGCGCTAACTATTATTGCTCTAAATGTACTTGTCTAAATGTACACCTGTCTAAGAATTATGAAAAGCGGGTCACTAATCATAATTTGGCGCCAAACGCCACGAGTAAATCTTCACACCTTTTCTTTGGAACGTTCCATTAAATAAGTGTGACAGCTTCAAAGAAATAAAAAGAAAAAAAAAACGTTCTTATAGCCTACATTTCGAGATTTAGAAAGTATATTCAACGCATTGTACACATTCTCTATAGTATATAGGTAAGTTTTACTCAAGCCGTAAAATGGCTATAATTTGAAACTTTTTTTCTAATTCTCCGCATTTATCACCTATATGAACTATCCTGATTATTTACACTTTCATGAAAAGGTTGAAATGGTTCGCCGAAAAACATGTATCGCTCTACGGCGGTCAAGGAATGAGATACCATTTATGTTTTAAAGCTTGAATAAGAATGTTGATATAAACCCCATTAACCCCTTCACTTCCGTTTCGGTCGAACTGACCGGTGGCGCGTTAAAAAACGACTTTGCGAAAATTAAATCTCCGTATCTATTTTATGGTAGCATGAAGGTATATAAACTATATATCATCTTTTTGGACATTTTCTCTACTTTTAAAATATCTAAAAAGATTATGTCTTGATTGCCGGTATTTAATCGATTTTACGTTGTGAAGACAAACGTGACTTTTTGAAAATGGCGTAATTTTCCAAAGCAATTGCTGATTTTCCAGACGATTGACATTTTTTTCCTGATTAACTTTATAAAAAAAGTATGGCATTTTCTTAAAGCATATTTTCTCTGCTTTTAAAATATGTAAAAATTATTGTTTTTACTTTAAAGTATATTTTAAAAACAAGAACTTTCTTGCACTTATGTTTTTTCTCGATTTTATTCGTAATGTTTAAACAAAGCTCAGTTTAACGTTTATTTCTGTATTGAAATAGGGAAAACAAAATAAAGCTGGTAAAAGTATAGAAAATTTCCTTTCCAACAAGTCCTTACAGGCCTTCTTACGCTCCGTATTTTCTTAATTACGATAATTTGAATTTGTGACCTTCGCATAGTTTTTATGGTAAAATCGGTCAATATTTACATGTAACGTCAAGGTCGATATTTTTGCGTCTTACTCGAAACAACAATTTTTTATAAGACTTTTTTGACTATTTAAATATATTTTTTACTGAAATAATTGCATAAAAACAAATATATACTATCGTTCTGCCTTTTATGTGAAGTGAAATGTTAATTTATTCATCTACATGTAATGATATATATTTCATCTAATGATATACAGTGTTGATAAAAATTGTAGATTCCATAAACGTCGATCTTTACTACAAAAAATCAGATTTTTAAATTTTGTATCTTGTAATACTGTATTCTTAATTTGAAATTTAATTATATCTATATTGGTACGAGATTTAACAATACAAAAACTCGCATTTATAAATAAATACGACTCATCACTGTATGACTTGATACGAATTGAAATAACCACGTGTTTTCGCAGTAAGGTAAACAACGTGATGGCGATCCGAAATCTGAACGTCAATTTTCATGATTATTTCACGGCGAAGATCATCACATCAATGAATCAAATAATACGGACATGTGTCTGGAATTAGCAGGTGAGAATACGTGTATTTTGACTGCATAGTTTAAGTTTAAAACGCAATTAGTTCACGTTCAAAGGAAAACTAAATGTACACATGTACTAGATCATATTTCAGTGTGCGTATTTCGCATTGTTCAGCCAATTTTGTGTTGCTTTTGACCATTGATGCTTTTGACAATCACTCTAAAGTTCAAAGTAAAATCAAAGTTGCCATAATAATGGATAGTTGTTTTCAATATGTGTGTACCAGTATGTACATGTACCAGGTCCAGTACAATCAGTACATTAGCTACGTAGGTAGAATTCGCGAATCGCGAATTTTCCCGGGATAACTGACCTGACCAATCAGACAAAAGGTATGACGTAGAGAAAGCGTCACCAAAAGTTGCGTGGCGGAAGGTTAGACAAACAAAACTACTACTGTACAGTAGGTTAACACATTCATACGATTGTTATGGTTAAAAGATGTGCATTCGGACTTTGCAACAGTAACAGTCGGTATTCAGCCCGGAATGAGGGGGTGATATTTTACCCATTCCCTAAACCTAAAACAAATATTGACAAATGTCGACGGTGGATCAAGGCGTGTAATCGTCCCCACAAACAGCTCAACGTCGACAGGATAACAAAAACACATGTCTGCTCCAAGGTATGTTCAATTATGTTGTTAATATTGATTGTAGCATACAAATTTACGCTCTTATAAATGATTTTGCGTATTTAAACAGAAGTTACGCTTAGGCCAATATGTTTATTGTTAGCAAATTCAGCCAGAATTTCCTTAGCTGTTTTTGAACATCGTCTGTCATGTCCCCAATTATTTTAAAATATATCGCATATGCCGGGGCTACTGCCTGAATAAAATGTGTTTATAGTGTATTAAAGAGGTTAACATGCATTTCACATCATAACCCTCGAGAAGTGAAAATTTTGCATACGATTTCACTTTAGTAATTTTGTCAGTACCTATATACATATTTGGTAGATCCCTGGTTATACGTATATCTTTGAAGTCCTAAAGAATAATTTAGAATAAGTGTTTATCTGAAAAATTGTTTGTTAACATGGTTAAGAGTCATGCTTTATTTGATTGCAACACTTTATGAATTGCTGTGGTCCTACACCAACATATCCTGACCCCATTCCTCCGACTTCCAGCACACCCAAGCCATCTAGACCCCCTCCATGGAACAGGGGAATCTTCAGGAAACAGTCAAGGTAAAATTAAATCATTAGTATATATTATTTACATGCACATTTTATAAAGGAAACAAATATTAAAATAAAAAAAAACTGTTGTTTTTTTTAATTGTAACTTTTATATTTCACTTCACTTATAGTTTATTGCCTCCTGGTCCTTTATAGAGCAACAATGCCTATAGTTTTGTGTTGATATATGTGAAACATTTTGTTTGTAGATCAAATTTGCAGTGACCTTTGTTCTGTAATTTCAGTGAATCAGAAAATCATGAAGACCGTGATAATCAATGTGAAGAATCTTCTCAGCATGTTACTGCCACTGGTGTGTCAACTTGCTCTCAAACTGAGGAAAAATGTAAGTGCATGATGCCATTTTGATTTATGAACAATACCCAACATAGATGCAGACAACAGTTTATTCAATTAAATCATGAAAATGACAGAAGTATATTTCAGTTAAATTTGAGACAAGTTCTTTCATAATATGAACATTAGGATATATTCTTCCGACATGTAATTCTTTTCGAGTAAATACAATGAAATCACAAAAAGAAACACCGGTGACCAGAAGTTGTCCTTGAATTTGGAAATAGAAGGCGTGAGATTTTTTCAGGTAATTTTTTCATCAGTTTCAAGCAAACAAAAATTGGGAAGGGAAAGAGATTCTTGAATGGTCAAGTCTCGAGCAGAGTAGGGGCACTTAATTTCAACAATTCCACTTACACCTCCATCACAGAAAATTCTGGAGTTGCCCCTAGAAATGGCAATTCTGGATTAATGCACAGTCCACAGTCATGTACATGCAATCCCTGTCTTTTAACATACATTTCTCTGGCTTTCTTTTCATTGGAAATTCCGTATGACGTGGAAGTAGACTTAAATGCTTTTGGTTCTAAAATACTTTTGACATATTTCAAAGAAATAGTTTTCCTGTGTTAAATTTCGTAAAATTTGGACGCCGTTAGTCGTGTTTTTCTCTCTAGATGCCATCTCTGTGAATTATATTGTTCTTGTGTTTCCTCTTGAATTTCATGAGCTTTGTTCAAGTCTATTGCTAGAGATTCTGATAAATGTTTATATTTATCTGGTTGTAAAACTGGACAGATATAGGGCAATTTTAGATCTCCACATTTTGTATCTACTGCCTTTTGTACTTGTGGCTCATAGAAGGATGCCTGTAAAAAAAATTAAGATGGCTCATTACATCCACAGTTTATTTTAGATTTCAATACAGCACCACTTATAATGTCGATGTCAAATATCCAGATGGGGGTATTGATATCATGAATATTTTTTATATAATTTTTTAGTTTTTGTATTATTTTAGTGAAATGTTTTATTTCAGGTTTATTATTCACAGAATTTCAGGACTTTCAGTGTCAAATGATGGGCATCTTCTTAAGACAAGTACACAAAGTAAAAATACCTCATAATACCTAATAATAATTTTATTAGAAAAAATAATTTTCTCCTAGAAAACAATTAATGTCATTATCTTTTTAATATATGCATAAAACGTGTAAAAAATGTGTTCTGAAGAGACAAGGAATGCATTTCAATGAATTACATCTGTCAAATTGAATGAAGAATGTTTAAGGTAAGTCACTCGTCAGCTTTTTAGAAAAGTTCACGCAGAACCTCTTACTTGAAAAATATTTATCAAAATTCAATTTTTTTTAAATATTTATATTCAACAATGTAAATTTTTTAATATTCATCGAAAAAACTGCTTAAAAATCTACAAAGAAGCAAGACTAATGAGGGACTATTTCTTGTGGTGGAAGGATATTCAGCAGAAATTTCTGCAAATCTGCACATTTATTAAATTTAATGTCTTGAGACTTTAGCCTCACATACTTTTACTCGGAGAATATTTTCCGTTATGATTTTGCAGGAATATTTTATATAGGTCTTAATTCATATTTTTAGAACAAGTTTTACACCTTCCCTCAACAAACTTTGCCAAGAAATGAAGATATATTAAAAAAGTCAAGATAAAATTTACACCATTTTTTGCCTGAAAATCACATATTTTGACCATTATTTCAAAATTAACATCACTGACCCAAACTTTTTCTTTCATTATTTTAAATTACTCGATACTTGTGACTGATCAGCACTTCACTCCTAAAAAGCTTGATATAAGAAAATAGTTTTATTGCTATTAAGTTTTTTAATACCCCAAATATGTTATTTTTTTAGTGCAAAAAGGTCACACAATAATAAACGCGCATTAATTTGCAAGATTTGTTCAATGATAAATATTATTATTATCAAACTATTTTATGTAGAATAAGATTAAATTTATTAATGTAGCAACA
>PRKT01002065.1:9158-35825 GCA_003671525.1 Saccostrea glomerata | reverse complement strand
TAGCGGTGATGATCTGTAGCTTGACGACTTGATACTGTGTCAGGAGGGGTGAACCTATCATCTGTTCTATTGTATGTAGATATCTAGTGCAGATTTGTATGTCCAATTTGCCTTCTAATATGTAAAGCCGTAGTATTTCAACAAATAGATTTCTATCAAACTCAACTTCAGAAATAAGAGTATGATCATCTATAGAGATGGGGTTTCTTGGGTTATAGAGGACATCTCTAATACAAGACCTAATGGAGGGACTATGTAGCAGGAATGCTAAACCCTTTTCATACAACTCTGACAGTCTTTTAAATAATTGCTGCTGTTTGACACCATGAATTTTACTCAGAAACATGTTGTTGCCTGGAATGAAAAAGTTTGGACAGACCCCCTCATACACCCATTTGAGGATGAGTTTAAAACAGACCCAGAATGCCCCAAGGAGATTTTGTGGACACCAGTGAGGTATTGTATTTTTTTGAATCACCCAGAAAACTGTTGTCTTCATGTGATATGAACACAGTAATTTATCATCATCACCTACTCCATAGTTAATTATTTCTGTTAAGATCAATTTTAGGAAGCCGTAAGTTAAGAACTGACAGTGATTCATTACATACACAGGTTTTTGTTCTGCTCGGGAGAAAGAAATTCTCCATTCATGATCTTCATGATTTCCTAGCCTATGTCCAATTGCTACAAAGTGACATCCATTTTTCACTATATTATCAACAACATGAGGCTGGGGCCATGAGTGACATCTGTCTATCCATGGGAAGGCAGAGGGAGGCCAAAAGTCACTGACAAAACAGGGGGCATGATCATAATCATGTGTTCCAAATGTTCCACTGACACAAGGTCCATGTGGAGTGGATACACAAGGTAGTGATGACTCAGATAAACAGATCTGTCTGAATTTTGAACTAGATACATAACATCTGTTATTCATTCTAACACACATTATTCCGTTGCATATGTCAGTACTTGACGAGAGAAAACATAACAAAGTAAATCCTGGTGGACTATCAGAATAGTCAGAGAGGATCAGTGTGTGTCTGTGTGTGTTGTAATACTGAGACTGAGATAAGTCCCATATCACACGGAGATTATTTGGCCAGTACATAAAGTCTCTATCTGATCCTTTCAGTCTGAGTCCTTCTCTGTAACTTCCACTTAGCATCCTATTGTACTCATCACTAGTTCTCACTTGATAATTTACCACCATATCCCTGATGTCCATCACATCTCTTCTCATGGCCACCAGTCGTGAGGTCCCCAATTTACGACACAGTCCCACAAACACAGACTCTGATATGCGTTGTATGGCTCTAGTACTGAAAATGATTAAAGTGGAATTGATAATTTTTACATTCATAAATCATAAAATAAAAAAAAATATTTCCTCATCTGAATCAGTTATTTTTCAGCTCAACTAAATCATTCATTTTTTTTAATAGTGAAATTTATAACTAAAAGTTTGGAGGATATATATTATGTTTTAAATTCAGGGGTGTAAAAAGTTATTAAAACAAATTTTAACAAATTTTTAATTTGTTTCTGGAGGGATCTGAAACAAATTATATGTCAGTCAATAAATTGTATCTTCGTCAATAAGATGCTCCCTGTTTCTCAAGTAATAGGATTTATTTCATGTTTGCCAAAGGGAGACAAACCTAGACAATTTTTAAGGAAACTGGCGACCCATTACTCTACTAAATGTGGTTTACAAATTAATTTCAGGGTGTCTAAGTTTTAGAATTAAATCCACTTTAGATTATCTTATTTGAGACACTCATTCGGATTTTTTAAAAGGAAGATACATTGGAGAGAATACAAGATTTATTTATGATTTAATGGAATATACTGACCATAAAAATATACCTGGATTACTAGTGTTGATTGATTTTGAAAAAGCTTTTGACTTCATTTCTTGGACTTTTATTTATAAAGTACTAAAATATTTTTGCTTTTTTGAGTATATATAATTGAATGGATCAAGATTCTAAATACAAATTGAAGGCTTCTGTGTAACAAAGTGGGTTTTTATCTGAACAAATCAATATAAAGAGAGGATGTAGACAGGGTGACTCAGTCGCACCATATTTGTTTCTCCTGTGTGGCGAAATTCTAGCTATCTTAATACCTTCATCAAACAAAATAAAGATATAAAGGGCATTATGATACATGATAAAGAACATAAAATAAGTCAGTACGCTGATGATACATCTCTTGCTCTTGATGATTCACCTAAATCTTAATTCGCTACCTTGGATACCTTAGATTTTTTCTCAAAAATATCTGGTTTAAAAGTTAACAGCTCTAAAACAAAAATAAAAGGATAGGTTCAAAAAAGTTTTCAAGTCAGGTCTTTCATCATCCTAGATGGAAACTTGGCTTGGGCTCCACAACATTTAATTTACGATTAGGTATTAACTTTTCAGTCGACTTAGAACAAATTTCACATTTAAATTATGTAATACAGATTCCAAAAATAAAAAGCATGCCACAACATTGGATTGATTGATTGATTGTATTCTGTTTAACGTCCCTCTCCAGAATATTTCACTGATATGGAGACGTCATCATTGCCGGTGAAGGGCTGCAAATTTAGGCCTATGCTCGGCACTTGGCCTTTGAGCAGGGAGGGATCTTTATCCTGCCACATCTGCTGTGACACGGGGCCTCGGTTTATACGGTCTCATCCGAAAGACTGCCCCATTTAGTCGCCTTTTACGACAAGCAAGGGGGTACTGAGGACCTATTCTAACCCGGATCTACAACATTGGAAAAGAAGAACATTGAAAAAGAAGAGTTCTAACACCAATAAATCGAGTCACTGTTGTAAAATCTGTTATTATTCCAAAATTAAATCATTTGTTCTTATCACTCCCAACCCCTTAAGGGTAGATAATTTCATCATTATGCAGAGATATTTTTGAATTTATTTGGAATGCAAAATGTGATAGGATTAAACGTGCAGTTTTAACACAAGATTATCAGCATGGAGGATTAAAAAAGGTCGACATAAGCAATTTAAAGACTTGATTTTGGTGATGCATTTATTTCTGAATGTGTTATACCCCAAAACAATTGTTTTAAAGTCTATGCTTTATGTTATTAGATCGTTTGATAGAAAATTGTACATAGAAAATTGTCCTAATATTCTTGTGTGGTACAATTCAAATATAAGAGTTGGTTCAAAAACGCTGTTTATAAAAAGTTGGTATGAAAATGGTGTGAAACTTATTTATGATTATTTAGATGAGGAAGGAAATATTTTATTTCATGCTATTTTTCAACAGAAATTTGATAATCAAGTATTCATCATGCAATATAACAGTGTACTGAGTGCAATATCATACTACATAAAATCTATTGGAAGCAAAGGTTTACTTAAAAGATCTACTCCATATATCCCAATGTATTATAAACCTTTTCTTTTGCAAAACAGATGTACTAAAACTATATATGAACAGTTAAAAGTAAATATAATTATTCCTACTTCTGTAGAGAAATGGAATTTAGAGCTCGGCCTAAATGGTATAGAGTTATGTGTAAAGGATGTTTTTTATGCTTGTTTTAAGACTACCAAAGACTCTTCAACTCAATGGCTGCAATATGGAGAAGAAGGATATGGAAATAACGAACAGTATTCAATCTCAACGAATTCTTCACAGAATTTTACCTGTTAAGTATTATTTGAAAAAAAAAATCAATGTTATGTCATCTGATAGCTGTTCTTTTTGTGAACATCATGTTGAGACAATACATGTACAACATGTTTTTTCTAAACTGTGAAAAGGTTTCCTCACTATGGAGTGATCTTAGTATGCATATATATCAAAAAACTTAAAAAAGAATTGGTTTTAATGTAATTAACATTTTATTAGGTGAACTTCCATTGTCTATAAAGGCAACAAAATTGTAAAATTCTTGATCATGTATACAAACCAAAAAAGTTTTTTCTTGTCTTAAAAAAGACAAAATGTCAAACCTCTTGGAACTTCTCTTTAACTTATACAATAAATATAGAGTGGATATAATAATTACAAGCCAAAACTTGGAAATGCAAAAGTTTGATAATAAATGTTTATTTGAAAATCTCATTAAGATATAGACTGTTACAATATATGACACTTTTTTCAGATATATTGATATGTATGTATATAATTATAACATCTCTTTTTTTTTGTCTACACATAAGAACGAATATAAACGCCACTTACCAAAAAGAATGAGTTTGAGTGAGAAAGTGTGAGTAAATGGCATGGAATAAAATACTTTGTTGTAATATGTTTGTAATAAGACAAAAAAAAATAATTAAAAAAAAAATGTTAACAAATAACCCTAATTACACTGATTCAGATGATTTAGAATTTCTTTTTAGAGTTATAAATTCTTGGCATTAAAACTTACATTTGTGAGCTTCTAATAGAGTCCATTTTCAGTGGTGTATATTTCTTTCAGCTAATGTGTAGGCTAGTGTGAAGTCACAGATTTAACCTGAGGTGCAAAGTGTGGTTAGACAAGGAGCTTCCTCACGATAGGAATTGAGATCGAGCTTAGACATCAACCATTTTAATTTGACAAATGAATATAACATTGTAGACCTATCTCATTTATATCATGATGTGTAACTCTGCGGTGGAAATATGGAAATTTCCTCACTGAATCCAATTCCATCAAAATGTTAAATTTCCTACTTACCCAATATAACTCAAGTTATCAATATCGTTTCCTGTATGTATTATGGAATCCTGTTGCTTTCGATGAAATTTTCTGATTCATACCTGAAATTAATAACAATTGAACTTTAGCTTGAAATTTTTCCAGCTATGTGATTAGTTATGTCTTGAAACATAAAGCAAAAGTGTACCATAACAACTCTATAAAGGTAATTTTCCATGAATTCTCGTGGTCGCCTGTGTTGCAATGGCTGCCTTTTTTCAACACAACTCCCTAAAGGTAATTTTCCATCTACAAATTCCAGAAGTTATCATAGAGTTTTAGTAATTTTTGCTTTTAATTAGAAAATTGTATTTAAAGAGGGAACATGCAAACCATCAATAAAAAATGCATGTCTGTGAAGATGATTTTCCAATTGTTTACAAATACAATTCTTTTATATCTAAATTGTGTGTTTCAGCTGTACATGTGCCTTGTCCACCACTATTTTTGGACTGTGACCCGGATCCTATTCCTTGTGCACCAACATTGTTTACTAGGTAAAAGATAAATTAAAAAAGATTTCTAAGCATAGGAGTCTTTTGAGAAATCTGAATCCAATCCTGAATAATTTAGAATCAACCCGACCCGAAAAATTTTGGAACCGTGACAGCCCTGTAATGTAACTCATTCAATAATTTTATGGTCATATATTTAGATTTTTGAATTTAATACCTGTGACCTTGCCACCTTCATGTAACTTGTGGCAAACCCCTGACTTCTCAAAATCTCTGTGTTCTCTATCCAGATAAACTGTAAAATGAAATAAAAAAAAACTATAGAAAAAAAAACTCTATATATTATTCCCAAATGGAGAGAAAGTAAAAATCTAGCACCAGTAAAATTTTCAGTTGAAGAAGTACCTTTGTCTACTTCAAAATCATTGTCGTGTAATACAGGGACACCATTTGATTTCCCAATGCCTTTTCTGCCCATCTCATCTTGGTAAAATTATTAAAAACTTTATTAAAATTTTTTTATGGAAAGTATAACTACAGCTAACCACGGTTATGATTAAGCAATAAATCTTCAAATTTTGATTTTTTTTTTAACAGGGATTCTTTATATTTTTATAAGGGGCATAGTGATAATTGTCCACAAGATTCATATATGTTTTCCTATAATTGAATGTTTCTCTTTTTGCCTTAAGATTTCTGATTTATTTTTATTTTTGCAAATACATAATGAGTGTCCACTGTTTTCTTCATCTTGTGGCATGTTCAGGACTTCAATTTTTCCGAGTATTTTCTTGTGAACCTCATCTGAAGAAAGTTTAAGAATAACACTCATTGATAAATATTCTGATCAGATGAAATATGATTTGATACCTATGATAATACTCTGGTTTGATTGTAAATTTTCAATTTTGTAGAAATACCTGTCTCTTGACAAATGGCATCACCACGGTTACCACCATGCCCCAGACTAGCATCATCACGTCCACCACCATGCCCCAGACTAGCATCATCACGTCCACCACCAAGCCCCTGAATACCATCATCATGTCCACCACCATGCCCCTGACTACCATCACCACCATGCTTATCATTGCAATCCCTTGTAATCCGGGTAATTTTTTGTTCTGTAATAAATTTAATTATAAAAATAAAAATCTGACAAAAAAATTCTGAAAGCTTAACTAGAATCAAAATATGTATGTTTGTCTGACCAGATGAAATTAGATTGATCATGACTGGTGTTTATCGATTTTAAAATTTATGTATAGAATATTGTATGAGTACAGTTTTATTTATCATGAAGGTAAAGTACATGTTGAACTTTAAATAATCTCAAGTCTTTCTTGTGAAGAAAGTGTAAAAATAACAATCTTCAATAAAAAAGGCCAAAATGTCTTGGGTAGTTACGTTATCTTTTTGGTCTTTTAGGCCATAATAAAAATATTCCTAGATTCTCATCCCCGCCCGCCCCGATTTTATACCCACGCCTCCATTTTTTTTATTTCTGTTTTTCTTCGTCTTAATTCTGATCGGGATCGGTATTCATCTACCATTCTACTTTCGTTTTAAGGTAGGATTCTTCTCATATTTCTAATAATTAAAAATTAATGAAATTTTCACAGAATCAAGAAGACAATATCAGTAAGTGATAGTATCGGTGAAATTAGATTTGACCGTTTTATATTTGAGGCAAGGTCAGGTCAAGGTCATTATCTTTTTCCTTCACATCAAGAATACAAAATAACTGTTGCCAATCATTTGTTAACCACTTCTATTTCAAAAGTAAATGATTGTTCTTTTTGCATAAAAACATATTACTATATCAGGTCTGTTGTAGTCAGTATCGTATATAGTTAAAAGTGTTTTTAAATATTGTAGGTAACATTTATTTTCAGGTTTAAAACGGTTGACATTAATAAAAATTATGATTGAATTATTTGTGTTCTTGTTATTTATATTATCTGGTAAGTTTTATAAGATTTGCATTTATTTAGAGATTAAATTATTTATAGCTACAGACGACCTCGGACTGTATGACCTTAAATTTTATGGTTGATTGCACCGCAGGTAGTTCGATTGGGTTACCTGGTTTGGCGGGTTTTTCACTTTCCCGGTGGCACAAGTTCGTGCTACACCTATTCTATACGTAGTTGCCAGAGCAGGGTCAACTTTGATTTATTTATTTATATCTACTGGATTTGAAGGATACTGCCCATACTATAATGGCTGATTATTAGTAGAGTTTGGTAAACCTTTACACCTCATGTGAGGGTTATTCATGTACCATTAATTGAATAAATCCTATCAACTTTCCAAAACGGACTCATTTCGTCTTTACCGGACTACCGGTTACAATAGCATGATATTACCAAATTTACATAAATAATTTAACTTAACTGGATATTGGCTAATCCGAATTTTCTCTGTTTTTCTTAATTTTATAGGATATATTACTTATTTTCATATGCTTCCTATATTTAACTTTTTCTTATTTTCACATATAATAAAGTAGTCTTATAAATGTACAAAATGATACAAAAGCAAAAAGTTTTGAGCGTTTGCTAAGAGAGAAAAAATACTTTTTATGGATTTTTGGCTCAAATCTGCACTTTGATAGGAAGCGTTTAAAAGCTAATAAAGTTCTAGTTTGTTTGAAAAATCATATTTATTTGATATATTTTGAAAGTTTGGTCCCTCATTATCAATTTAACTTACATTTGAAAATTTCTCCAAGTCTTCGATTGTGTAAAAATTATAACTAAATTCATTGTTCCATTATAATTTTGAGAGGCAGAAAAGAAGATATTTTCATACGCCATCATTCCGCCGAAAATATAGTCCCTGCTAGTTTTCAAACGCAGTTTACCACTTCTATTTAAAGTTGTACAATTGTGATGAGGAAAGAAAAATATGGTCTTTTAAATTCCTTACACCTCAATATATAAGACATATAAGCAAATATACTTTGAATGTTTCATCTAGTCAGAAACCAGAGAAGAATCCTACCATAAATCTCGCGAAAGTCGACATGATTTTGACAGCTGAAAAGATGGTTATTGCTGTAATACATGCGTATATATTTTAAATAAGGGTCATTGGTTGAAAAAGTTAGGTGATGATGTGAAGTAAGAGATAATTAAACCTTTACTATGACTTTTAGTCAGGTATTATAGATAAAATTACATCGATTGACCAGGTCAATAAAAAATCTGCAAAATTGATAAAATAAAAAATATAAAATAAAAGCCGCCCGCCCGCCTTGATTTTTAAATAAATTCGGATGAGAATCTAGCTATTTATTTATTATGGCCCTAGTGAATGTTCAAATTCTCATAAATTAAGTAACTCTAAATTGTACATTTCCATTTTCATCTTGAGACCTGTAGAAGCCTTCAGGTTTTCCAGAGCCTTTCTTTTATCTATATCTAAGGAAACTATTTTGAAAAATTTTACATGTATATAAAAGTAAAAATTATCTGTATTCTTATCAGATTAAAAATAAAAAAAATATTTATATCTTGAATTCTTGTGTCTATGCTCTGGTTTTGATTGAAAATTTGCAAATTTGTAGAAATACCTGTCTCTAGACCAATGCCATCTTCATCCTCATCAATTTGACCATCACCACCACTTTGACCATCACGTCTTTCATCACCAAGACCATTACCATCATCACCATGTGTCAATCTGGTATTTTGTGATCCCTTAACAGATATGATTTCAATATATAATGATAATACCTTGACAAGCAATGGCTCGGGCTAAAGTGGAATCAGAAAGTCTGTCTGCATGACCATTTACTTATCGTAAATCTGGAAATTTTTGCTGTAGATAAATTTTTAGCAAATTTGCGAGTTCATTGCATTCGCAAAAATATTTTTCGTAAAAATATTTCAACAATAAGAAAATGTAAATAAAGCAGTGGTCATTTGCAAAATTTTGAAACGTAAAAATTAATCAACAGCATTTTGACCCAGATTCGCAAAATAAAATCGACGCAAAAATTTACAGATTTACGGTAGGTCTTTATACTGTACTAGAACAAGGGTTCTTAATAGAGATTGTGTGAACTTTTTTCAATACTTATGTTCAGTACAGTGCAAAAGAATGACCATGAATAACTAAGTATTTTCAACATTTATCATCTAAATAAGGTTTAGACAATAAAAAAATCTACATAAATATTTAGAAATATTGCATTATTTTCTAGCCTTTTGAAGGATGATATTCACATGTAGTTGTACAAGACAAAAGTTCATAAATAATAAAGTATATATATAATTTGTAGGTATACCTCTGATGCTGGCCTTGTTTGCTGCAGGACCTAGCAGCTCCAGGGGTGTGTGTGATGCCTCCATGACAGATACTCAGCTGTACCCTTCCACAGCCCTAATGAAATCTGAAGAAAGGAGGATTTGCTAATGCTAAATGTGTATTCATATGATTAATATTATCAAGGACTGATGATGTATTTCAGAAAAAGGACAAACTTTAATCAATGATTCTGGTTCAAGTTTTTTAAAACATTTTTTTTTCTTGAATTTTGAGATATTGGAAAATTCACTTTTAGGATTCATGATAATTTTGATAAGAAATTTTTGACATACCATCATTTTTCACAATTCTGCAAGGTTTTCCCTCTTCAAAAATTCTAATCTTGCAGAGTGGCAGTCTGAGAGCAGAGTCTTCATACTGGTCAATGCACTTGAGCCAGTCCCTCTCTATTACTCTTTCTTGATCTTTTCCTGTCATGGAACGAAAGTGACTAAGAGGTGGATAACTGTGAAAGTCTTGCTCACCTGGACCATCATGACACATTATGCCATCACTGCAGATGGACCACCAAGTGCCTTCGCCACAACTCAAGAAATCAGATATCCTTTGACAGTGGGTTTGAAATAAGGTTGGTCTTTTTTGTAGAAATTCCATATCAAATAATGTGTTCCCTGTCTTTGGAAGATGTTTGGCTTGGTGACTGATGATCGAGTCTTGATGTTTAACATAATCCTTTTTGTTTTCATTCAGCTGTTGTGCATTGTATCTCAGCACTGCATTGTCTATGATCTTACTGCATTGTCTGTTGGCTGTATTTAGAGAGATGTTTCGTAGGTCTCCGAATGATCTTTCCTCTTGTTCTGGAATCAGGGAGTGCAGACAAATTAATCTGTAAGTTTCTGGGGTATGCACTGTTAGGCTGTGGAAATGTGAGCCGTAGAATTTTCTAGTAGTCATCTTCTTAGGTATGCTGATAACTATCTTTGAGAGAATGCTGAATTTGAAGCAGAGATTATACAATCTTAGAATTTTCTTGGTTGTTCTTTGTTGATAGGGGCTATAGCAGATGGATATTATCTCTACTAAACAGGCACAGAGTTCATAAATATCCTTACTGATTTTATTCTCCGAGAATTTTGAGTGTGAGAACATTGCCAACTTGACAGCAAAAAGACGGGCGTCTGATCCTTTCAGCTGATTTTTATCTCCAATGGTGGTAACTGAGAACTGTTCATAATCTTTCTTTGTGTCAGCATCATCAATATGGTGGGGAAGCTCTGTTATTAGATTCTGCGTTTGGAGTAGGTCTGAGACATCTTGACTTGTTGAGAAGAAGGCTGGTGGTCTCTGAATACCTGTTAGTATGCTCACTAGCTCTTCCTGTAGTTCACCTTTACTCTTGTTTACTGTGTCATGCCCTCTAGCATTGAGTTCTCGTACAAGGTCTATTTTTTTCAAATTGGCAAATGGTGATGGTCTGATTAAGGAAAACTGTTTCCATAACACTCCTTTTCTGAAAATCTCGGCTCTCTCCAGAAGTGTAGGAGCTTTAGTGGTGAAAGCGCACTCTAGATTCATGTGGTCCTTTGAACGAATGCCACATAAGCAGCTGAAATTTCCTCCTCTCTGGTGACCAGCTTCAAATTGGCGGGCGGGGCCGTCTCCACTGAAGTATCGAAAAATGTACTTGACATCGCCACACTGGTATCTCAGACTCTCAAGGTCATTAATCCTTGCTGGCATATAGGACAGCTGGTCAACATCACTGCTAGAGGACTGCCCAAGCACATAGAGGAATGGCTTTTCAACCATGGCTTGGACATCAGCTGGTGGACGCTCTGGGTACTTCCTCTTGTATTCGTCGTCTGTGATGAAGGCGGCCAAGTCGTAGAGTGTGCTAACCATGATGGTGATGTAACTGTGGTTAAGAATATCAGAGTGGTCGTGCCAGATCTTGAGGTGCCTCGTCTTGCTTTCATCAGTGTCTGTTTCTCTCTGATAATCCTTGTGAATTTCTGCCATCTGTTCTGTGATCTTTTTCAGTGGAATCATTCTCCCATATACAGTGTAATCAACATTGGTGAGGATACCCGATGAATCAATTTTGTTAGCCTTGAAAGATTTGGTTGCAATCTGTTCTCCAATATAGAGATCTTTGTTTTCTAATATTTGTTTGACTACTTCTCTTAATTTTCTGGCTGATTTTGGCGTTGGTATTGAAATGAACTTGTAAATTTTCTGCCTTGATCTTCTTACCCTTTGTACAAAGTCTCTGCCACTTACACACTGATATTGATTGAACTGATCTATGTGTACACCATTTTGACTAGCAAATGTTTGTAAAACTTGTACAGCATTTTTTGGAACATGGCCGTTTTTGTTTTTGACATGAAATTTTAAGGCTAGGTACCGCCAGATGACTCGTGATCCCGATGAAAGATTCTGCATATATTTCAGAAACCCATCTCTGTCGAATGTATAGTTGTTCATGTTTCCCACATGTTTTTTTGCCTTTTGTATGCCTTCTTTGATTTTTTTTGACACACGAACAGTTCTCTCCCTTGCTGAATGGGTGGCTTCAAAAAATGTGGACAATATGTCCCTATCAACTTGACTGTACGATTTTCCCGATGCAAGAAAATTTTGAACTTCACTTTCATTGTTGGTTATGATTTAGTTTATTTTATTTGAGTTCTCTCGTGTTTGTTTGATGTTTTGTTTGCGTTTCTGTTCACTGGGAAGTTTTTCTGTTAAGTTGTACCCATCAGAAACCACTGTTTTTAAATTTGTTTGAAAGTCTTTCTCAAAGATGGGTTCTAAGACATTCAATATTTTGTTGACCCCTGTACTGTTTTTATTTTCAATTTCATTTGTAAGTTCATTGGACATATGCAAGATGTTTTCAGATGATTCTGTGACAGACTTGTGAAGTACTGATTAATTTATCAGTTTTGTGTTTTCACATGGGGAGCAATCATATATTGCATGACGAAGTTTTTCTTTGTGTGAGAGAGAAGCCCATTGTTGCAAAGAAAACTGCATAAGAAAGGCTTTTTTCTGCCCACTTTTGTTAAAATTTTTCCAGTATTTTGGTTGTGTCAAGTAGTTTTGTACACGTGGTAACTGGCGCACAAATTTATCATAAGGCAAATGCATCTTTGGATATTTGTTCATAATACCATTGTAAAAGCTATATCTAAATGTTGCTGACTTGTTTGAAGACTTGACATTTGCAGTAGCACTAGCATCATTTTCCTTTGATGACCACCATTGAATGCACTCTGGATCTTTTGTACTACGACCAATTATAACTTTCGCAAAGTTACAGAAATTCATTATTAGACTCTCTCTCTCTGTATTGTCGAGTACCCCAAATGATTTAAAATTTATATCATGATCTCCTTACCTACATATTTTCAATATTTTTGAATTTAACTATTTCAAGGTCAGCATCATGATATTGCAAATCAGCCATGATTGTTCTTGAATTAATCTCTAAAAAATTTTTTTTTATTATTTTGATTTTTGAACATTTTCAAAAAATTTGAAGTATTCATTTGTCAAGTAATTCTGTTTTTTAGGTTTAAAACACTAAAAAAAGATTTTTTTTATTTTGATAATTATGTTATTTTTTCCTCTTGTCTTCCAAATGTTGTTTTTCAGCAAAATATTGATTGAAAAAATTATATGATCTAAATTTTGATAATTTTTCTCCATTTTCTTGCATCCTGAGTGAGTGTTATTATCATGTCCTGTACAAGCATTTTTGTTTTGAGATTAATTTCAATCATTTTTGTGAATTTTTATATTTTACAAAATTATGCTTATTTCAATAAAAAAAAATTAGATTAATATCCTTGTCATTTATTTTTGATTTTCAAAATATATCTTGAATATGTGTGACTTGTAGCAAGAGTTTCATGTTTCTTGCATAATGAGTGGTGGATCCATATAAATTTTATATGTTTGTTTCGTTTTGGTCGCTATATCAGCTCTATAAACGAATTTTCTATGAAATTACCCAATGTCGTTTGGAGCTGATCTACGTCGTCTCGGCGCTTTCGCCGTCTCCACACGATTGTCAACCGTGGCTGGCAGGTGCGTGGGAAAAGTCTGTCCGTTCCAGTGTTTTGATGGAATTTACAACAAAACTGCTGCATGCAAAGATGATAGATTCCAAATATTTGCTGGGAAGAGTATAACTGTAAGTTTACAAGTTTATTTAGACTGTTTTACCGTCATCAAATTCGATATTTTAACAACATTCGCTGACTTCTTTCAGACCACGTGGTTTACATTCTTTATGATGTTTCTTCTTTTTAAAAAGTATTTAATTTATATATACTGACAACTATAGTCTGCTAGCATATACTGTACAATTAGTAGAAAAGATTAGGCATTTCATATTCTGTGATACTAATAAGATAATACACTCGGAACGCTCATGTTTGAAATACAGGGGCCCCATATGGGAATCTGCCGCGGAAAAGTCTATCACTCTATGCCACATTTGCGTTCATTGATGCAAAATGAAATATCCCACAGGAGTCTGTGCACTGCACAAGTATGAACAAAATGTGCACATGTATAACTCTGTATAAATCATTAAATGAGCAACTTGAACAAGCATGACTGTTTTACATGTTACATAGATTTTTTCATTGTTTTTTAAGGAATGTTTTAAAGTTTTGTGTGTTTTTAGTGGGTGAAACACATAGACTTGTCATGTAGGCATATTTCATGAAACGTGTTAGCGCTACAAGAAAAATATGCCTACGTGCACGTCTGTGTGATTCACACACCATTACAGAATGCATATTGTTGTCAATCGTTAAACTAAATTATTATACCTCTACTGATTTTATCCTAATTATAAATGTTAGAAATTTCTATGAATGGAATAGTACCTTTGCTTAAGTGAAATGAACCAATCACTGGTTCGGACACTAGGCCTATACTTATCTGTAATCTTTAGGATTTTACTTTTTGTATCGGTCTAATTAGTTGATGGACTAATCCCAGTGAATTTTATCGGAAGTTTATTCCCAGTCATTTGTAATCCGCTATTTTTTTTTTTTACTTTTGCTGCACCTCGGCAAATAGTCCTTGCCTTGGGGAATTGGAATCTTGCTAACTCCCTCAATGATATAACTTGAACTGTATACATGTATACTGTTCCTTTTGCCTTGTGGCCTTAGGAAACGCTTTGGTTCTTGAATTAATAAAACCGATTTTGCCCAGTAAAATAAATGTATAGTGTTTAGGGAGTCCAATTTTCATGTATTACAGCCTTTTACAGGTAACGATAATTATGAACTTGCATCCTGACAAACTTAAATATAATTCTGTACATGATGTATACATGTAATGCTAGTAAATTTTCCAAATAATCATGTCCTTATGAACCAGTGGTTGGACCAGAGCATTACTGAGAGCAAATTGAAATCATTCCATTGTCTCCTTAAATTACATGAAAAAAGAAACATCTGTTGCAAGTGATTGTGTCTTCATAAGAATGAAAAATTCTTGAGGACGTTAAACAGCAAACAATCAATTGAAAGCAAAAATTAATTTAAAACATTTATTTGCGGCACTGATTTTTTGATTTTCATAATTGTTACTTTAAATTTATGTATTGTCTTCAGGAACACAGCATATTATTTAAAAAAAAAGGAGATCAAAGAATAAAACTTGAAACATTAAAAATTAACAAATACACTGTACTAAAATGCATACTATATTTTTTTTGTATAAAAAATTGATGTTTCCTTATTCTTTAAATTACTGTTATTTACAAACTTACAGCAGTTATTTTAATCCTTGAGATGACAGATTAAAAAAAAAATAATATCCTGATATTAGGGACAATGGGCAAAAAGATAAAGTGTACCCATGCAGGTTTACATTTAAAAATTTGTGTAATGAATTTTTAGGAAAAACAGTATTGTGCTCAACAACTACTAAATCACTTTTAGAGATGCATGTACATGTAAACATAAATTTGACCACTTAAAAATAAATGTTCCAATGAAGTAACAGCTTCTCTGCCATTTTAATCAGATGGTCAGACATTTCCTGTTCTTTCCTTTCCAGCAACTCCCTGTATATCTTGCTGATGGCTGTCTGCAGTTTTGCTAAAGCACGCTCATACGATTGTTTAAAGGATTTATAATTTTTCAGGAGTCGTCTGTACTTGAGGAACTCGGCCAATACAGGGTCATTGTTAGGGAGGAGTGCTTTCACGATGAAGACTGTAGAATCTGTATCTAAGGTAAACAAATGTCCTATCAGTATTTTCTGTCTATTGTCAGCTGATGTAAATGTAAACATTCAGAAAATTATTAATTCAATAAAATCTCCAAATTATTATAGTTAATACCTGTTCCCTCTGTAAATATCCCACGCCTGCATGATTTTTTCTCATTGGAACAATCTAAAAAATTAATAAAAACGTTTATACCCTGCTCACAATCAGTCTCGACAAATACTGGGATTCTGATGCCCGGGACCTGGTAAAATTGGAAGCGGGCATGTGAAAATTGCACACTTACATGCCCGAAGGGCATGTAAATTCTATGGCATGACCCTCTGTATAATCAAATTAGACAAGACCAATAACATTAAATGTACACTTTAAAATTTTTGATTTTCCATCTTAGTGAAGTAAAAAATCACTATGCTCCTATTTCATGTTGTCCCTGGTTATGAAAACCAGTGGAATCTTCAGGTATCCCATTATGGGAAAATACACGGAGTCTAGTGAAACTTCAGGTTTACTGATGTTTCCGTGATTCGGGATACCTAATGAAAACAGAGCGTAGTAGTTTTTTTGGCGGAATAAGCTGGCATCCGCTGCGGAAGGTTTCAGTCTGGTTTTTTATAAAGTTCCCCATGATGGGAAACCACTGAATTAAACCAGTGATTGTTGAAGTAATTGATTATCTTACTAACTTATCTGTTTTAACATTTATTTTTTCAAAAGAGGTTTATAGATGATCAAGGACAGAAAATTATTAAGTAATTTAGAAATAAAAAAAAAACATAAATCGAAAAAAAAGCTTAAACACTGAAAGTACAATCTAGAAATCTAGAAGCTCAGGCGTCTAAAACCCACAGTAGGAAAGGGCAGAAAAATAAGGAACGTAAATAAACAGGATGGAGAATTCAGTGAAAAATTCCATGTAATGTTTATTTTCTGTCGAGGGAGAAGGAAGTTTAAAAAGAATCCACAGACGATCAGTCATAATATTAAATTAGATAGATATATTCACCTGTCACTTAAATAGGCAATACGGTTTAACTTTGCGCTAAAATGAGGAAATGATAGTTTTCCCACAATTTTTTTTTCAAATTTCGTTGTTTAACTGAAAGTTTAAACTTTGCGAAAGTAACAAAAACATTTCTAATTTTATCAGTAAAAGAAAAAATAGGACAAGTAATGCCAAATGACCCGCAATTTTTAAGGAAATAATTTACTTTTAAAGAAAAAGACACCCCAGTCTTTTGAAAGATGAAAACACTTACTTTTTATAATACATATTAGTTTTCTTCTCATTTGTCCATAAAATAAACTTTAGATGACTTTGATTCTGCATGAAAAATAGTAAGAATATACAGTATTTTTCAAAATCCTTACGCTCTAAAAACTATGAGCACCTAAGTGTACCACTAAGATATTTTGTAATTTGAGAACATTTCATCAGTACTTACTTTGTTTAAAAGATCTTGGTACAATTAGTCGCTTATGTTTAAATATTTAGCAAATCATGAAAAAAATCTTATAAGTTTTATAAAAGTCGATTGTTAATGATTAACCTGCTCTTTTTTTCTCGATTAACAATGTGACGGGTATGCAATATTGAACAAGCTCTTTGTACATGTCGTTTTTTAGAAATTAAAAACATTTAATTCTAACCAACTTAAAGTATTCTTAACGATTAAAACAATTATATTTTACATGATTAATAGGTAAACAATAAACATTTATGGTAATCTGACAGTGATAAAAATGTGAAGATGTACGTTACAATTATAGATCTATATCCTGAACATACAGATCGACATAGTCCTAGTCATTTTTCTTCATAGAATGCCAATTTTGGAAGTATCTCAATATTTAATTAGTTAGTTATGTTTTATAGTTAGGGGCATATCATAAAATGATCATTAATTAAAAATTTTCGTTGAAAATCAAGGATCCTTCTCAAGTTCGAATTCACAGACGAGGCTTTCTGTGTGATTATAGTGTAGATCTACTGATTCACAGACAAGGCTTTCTGTGTGATTATAGTGTAGATCTACTGATTCACACACGGGGCTTTCTGTGTAATTATAGTGTAGATCTTCTGAATCACAGACGAGGCTTTCTGTGTGATTTTAGTGTAGATCTACTGAATCACAGACGAGGCTTTCTGTGTGATTATAGTTTAGATATACACAGTCTCATAACGCTTTAAATAATCAAAACTTTATTCTCTGAATACATTAACTTATAATGTTATTGCTTAAAGTAAAAAAAAATACATTATTTTATAATAAGATATAACTGACTTCATGCTGTCAATGGTTTCTGTCAATTGTCTTTAGCCTACAACAACTTAAAAATAATATTTTCTAATTCATATTTCTTACTTTTAGAAAATATAATAGAATGTGTCTTTCTACAAATGTTTCAGCAATTTTTTTTTTTCATTTTTCTCTACAACTTTATTTAGCCTGTTATCATTTCTCTCTTCTTAATTATTTAGTCAGTTTTCAGAGAGGACTCCGTTTATTTGATTAGAGTTTAATGTACGACTAGGACTGGTTTTAATATCTGGAGAAAGCGGGATAACTCTATTAATATTTTGCGACTCCTTTGACTAGAAGCAGTGAATCCCCAAGTTAAATAAATCTCCAATTGTCACATATATGTCATCTTCTTCAGGTGATATTCTATTATTTTCAGTTTATTACGTCTTTTATCTAGGGAGCGAGATTGATGTTTATGTAAGGAACATGTTGTGACTCGATATGAGAATAATAAATGTATGAATTAGTGTTACAGGCTGTAAAGTAAGCAAATAAACAGTTGCTTACATGTGGGTAAACAAGTATTGTCATTTTTATAGATGCATATGTATTTATATGTATATATTATCTTAGGACGAATAGCTCTTTAGATATGAAGTGACAGAGAATACAGATTTAATTGATAGTATTAAGTGATTTAGAATTAAAAAAAAATGTTGATATTTATTTGATTACTGAGTAATTTTGACCTTAATTGTGCACCCTAACCTCAAGCGTAATGGCTACGCCCAGTATTTACATAAGAGTTAGAGAGAATATAGGTTGTTTTATTTTACTATGTAATTAAGGTTTGTTGAGCAAAATTAAATCTATTAGTAAGAAAAAATATCTAAAGTATTTATAATGTATGTTTATTCCCATTTATTGTAATTTTGTTTTGAGGAAAACCATATCTTGTCATAAATATTGATTGCATTATGCCCTAATAAGTCAATATATCTTGTCCACTTAAAGTATTACAATTAGGTAATTTATTATGTAATTCATTTTTTTTTGTTGAGCAAGATTAAACCTATAAGTAAGAAAGAATATCTACAGCATTGATGATCTATGTTTTTGCCTATTTATTATAATTTTGTTATAAGGAAAACCATATATAGTCATATATATTGACTGCATTGTGTCGCTATAAGTCAATATGCATTATCCGGTTAAAGTATTACCAGAAGAACTGAAGGGAGAAGATGATACACATGTGGCAATGGCAGAATTTTAAAACTTCGTCAGACATATACCTTTTTTGTAATCATGCCAACTTAATGGTTACCAAGACGTACTCAGGCTATAAATAAAGTCTGCTAATACACCAGGCAATATTAACATTTATATCAGTAACATAAGAACACAAAATGTAATACACCAGGCAATATTAACATTTATATCAGTAACATAAGAACACAAAATGGCATTATTTCCTTAATACTCGAGCTTGTTTTAATTATCAGTTGACTACAACTAATAGGCATTAGATATGACATGACTAGAACGCAGCTAGGTTAAGGACTTCCGCATGGTAGACCTCATGAATATCACGTGACCTAGCTCCGCCCATGTTCATTATTATTGATGAGAACATTTTATTCCGTGTTTTAGTTTTATCTATTTATTGATCGATACTTTTAAGATTTGTTCCGTATAATGTCTGATGAATTTTATTTGTTTATTTCGTTTTGGTCGCTATATCAGCTCTTTAAACGAATTTTCTATGAAATTACCCAATGTCGTTTGGAGCTGATCTACGTCGTCTCGGCGCTTTCGCCGTCTCGACACGATTGTCAACCGTGGCTGGTAGGTGCGTGGGAAAAGTCTGTCCGTTCCAGTGTTTTGATGGAATTTACAACAAAACTGCTGCATGGCAAGATGATAGATGCCAAATATTTGCTGGGAAGAGTATTACTGTAAGTTTACAAGTTTATTTAGACTGTTTTACCGTCATTAAGTGCGATATTTTAACAACATTCGCTGACTTCTTTCAGACCACGTGGTTTACATTGACTTTATGATGTTTCTTCTTTTTAAAAAGTATTTAATTCATATATACTGACAGCTATAGTCTGCTAGCATATACTGTACAACTAGTAGAAAAGATGAGGCATTTTATATTTTGTGATACTAATAAGATATACACTCGGAACGCTCAAGTTTGAAATACAGGGGCCCCATATGGGAATCTGCCCAGGAAAATTCTTTTTTTTCAAATCTTTGCAACATTTTGCGTTCATTGTTGCAAAATGAAACATCCCACAGGAGTCTGTGCACTGCACAAGTATGAACAAAATGTGCACATGTAAAACTATATAAATCATTAAATGAGCAACTTGAAGAAGCATGACTGTTTTACATGTTACAGATATATTTTTTAAAGGAATGTTTTAAAGTTTTGTGTGTTTTTGGTGGGTGAAACACATAGACTTGTCACGTAGGCATATTTCATGAAACGTGCTAGCGCTACAAGAAAAATATGCCTACGTGCACGTCTGTGTGATTCACACACCAATACAAAATGCATATTATTGTCAATCCTTAAACTAAATTATTATACCTCTACTGATTTTATCCTAACTATAAATGTTAGAAATCCCTATGAATATGGACTAGTCCCTGTGCGTAAGTGAAATGAGCTATAAGCTAATCACTGCTTAGGACACTAGGGCTATACTTATCCGTAATCTTCTAGATTTTACTTTAATGTCGGTCTAATTAGTTGATGGACTAATCCCAGTGAATTTTATTGGAAGTTTATTCCCAGTCATTTGTAATCCGCTATTTTTTTTTTTTACTTTTTCTGCACCTCGGCAAATAGTCCTTGCCTTGGGGAATTGGAATCTTGCTCACTCCTTCAATGATATAACTTGACCTGTATACATGTATACTGTTCCTTTTGCCTAATGGCCTCAGGAAACGGTTTGGTTCTTGGATTAATAAAACCGATTTTGCCCTTCAACCAATTCAGTAAAATAAATGTATAGTGTTTAGGGAGTCCAATTTTCATGTATTACAGGTAACGATATCAATGAACTTGCATCCTGAAAAACTAAAATATAATTATGTACATGATGTACATGTAATTTTATTAAATTTACCAAATAATCATGTCCTTATGAACCAGTGGTTGGCCCCAAGCATTGTTGAGAGCAAATTGAAATTATTCCATTGTCTTCTTAAATTACATCTGTTGCAAGTGATGATGTCTTCATAAGAATGAAAAATTCTTGAGTAGGACGTTAAACAGCAAACAATCAATTGAAAACAAAAATTAATTTTAAACATTTATTTGTGGCACTGATTTTATTGATTCTCATAATTGTTACTTTAAATTTATGTATTGTCTTCAGGAACATATTATTTAAAAAAAAGCAGATCAAAGAATAAAACTTGAAACATTACAAATTAACAAAAACACTGTACTAAAATGCATACTATATTTTTTTGTATAAAAATTGATGTTTTCTTTTTCTTTAAATTACTGTTATTTACAAACTTACAGCAGTTATTTTAATCCTTGAGTTCACAGAGTAACAAAAAAAAATAACATCCTGACATTAGGCACAATGGGCAAACAGATAAAGTTTACCCATGCAGTGTTACATTAATAAAAATTTGTGTAATGAATTTTTAGGAAAAACAGTATTGTGCTCAACAACTACTAAAGCACTTTTAGAGATTTATGTAAACATAGATTTGACTACTTAAAAATAAATGTTCCAACGAAGTAACAGCTTCTCTGCCATTTTAATCAGATGGTCCGACATTTCCTGTTCTTTCCTTTCCAGCAACTCCCTGTGTATCTTGCTGATGGTTGTCTGTAGTTTTGCTAACGCACGCTCGTATGATTGTTTAAAGGATTTATCATTTTTCAGGAGTCGTCTGTACTTGAGGAACTCGGCCAATACAGGGTCAATGTTAGGGAGCAGTGCTTTCACGATGTAGACTGTAGAATCTGTATCTAAGGTAAACAAATGTCCTATCAGTATTTTCTGTCTATTGTCAGTACACCAGATTTTAAATGTAAACATTCAGAAAATTATTAATTCAATAAAATCACCAAATTATAGTTTATACCTGTGCCCTCTGTAAAAAGCCTACGCCTACATGATTTTTTCTCATTGGAACAATCTAAAAAATTAATAAAAACGTTTATACCATGCTCACAATCAGTCCTCGATAAATCCCGGGAGTCCGATGCCCAGGACCAGGTAAAATTGGAAGTGGGCATGTGGAAATTGCACACTTACAAGCCCGAAGGGCATGTAAATTCTAAGGCATGAGCCTCAGTATAATCAAATTAGATAAGACCAATAACATTAAATGTACACTTTAAAGTTTTTGATTTTCCATCTAATTGAAGTAAAAAAAAATGACTGACATCTTATTTTACCGCGATTCCCAAAGAACTCTTCTGCTAAAGAGACACAAAAAGTGTACAGGTTGAAATTGACAGAATGGATTTCAGATTATTTCCTTGACATGAAAAGGCAAATAAGAATAATGTAACTTGATAAAATCTGGGCATGTTAATATTTGTTCGGGATTGCGTAATTGGTTATTACACCTGCCCGAAGCATTGTGCTGAAAAAAAGAAATGACGAAGACTGCACAATGTCCTTTTTTCTGCAATAGGTGTGACGTTAATTTCCGTACTTACAAAAAATATTCTTTTGATGTAAATACTCTGAGAATAACAAACATGTATGTATATGCACAGTGTTATTGGTGTTTCAACATATTTATTTATATTTACCTGTATTGCAGCTTGCAATTGGTACAAATTCTCGTGGTCGCCTGTGTTGCAATGGCTGCCTTTTTTCAACACAACTTCCTAAAGGTAATTTTCCATCTACAAATTCCAGAAGTTATCATAGAGTTTTAGTGATTTTTGCTTTTAATCAGAAAATTGTATTTAAAGAGGGAACATGCCAACCATAAATAAAAAATGCATGTCTGTGAAGATGATTTTCCTGTTGTTTACAAATACAATTCTTTTATATGTATATTGTGTGTTTCAGCTGTACCTGTGCCTTGTCCACCACTATTTTTGGACTGTGACCCGGATCCTATTCCTTGTGCACCAACATTGTTTACTAGGTAAAAGATAAATTAAAAAATATTTCTAAGCATAGGAGTCTTTTGAGAAACCTGAATCCAATCCTGAATAATTTAGAACCAACCTGACCCGAAAAAATTTGGAACCGTGACAGCCCTGTAATGTAACTCATTTAATAATTTTATGGTCATATATTTAGATTTTTGAATTTAATACCTGTGACCTTGCCACCTTCATGTGACTTGTGGAAAGTCTCAAAATCTCTGTGTTCTCTATCCCGATAAACTGTAAAATGAAATAAAAAAAAATATAGAAAAAAAAACTCTATATTATTTCCAAATGGAGAGAAAGTAAAAAACTAGCACCAGTAAAATTTTCAGTTGAAGAAGTACCTTTGTCTTCTTCAAAATCATTGTTGTGTAATACAGGGACACCATTTGATTTCCCAATGCCTTTTCTGCCCATCTCATCTTGGTAAAATTATTAAAAACTTTATTAAAATTTTTTATGGAAAGTATAACTACAGCTAATCACGGTTATGATTAAGCAATAAATCTTCAAATTTTGATTTTTTTTAACAGGGATTCTTTATATTTTTATAAGGGGCATAGTGATAATCGTCCACAAGATTCATATATATTTTCCTATAATTGAATGTTTCTCGTTTTTGCCTTAAGATTTCTGATTTATTTTTATTTTTGCAAATACATAATGAGTGTCCACTGTCTTCTTCATCTTGTGGCATGTTCAGGACTTCAATTTTTCCGAGTATTTTCTTGTGAACCTCATCTGAAGAAAGTTTAAGAATAACACTCATTGGTAAATATTCTGATCAGATGAAATATGATTTGATACCTATGATAATACTCTGGTTCGATTGTAAATTTCCAATTTTGTATAAATACCTGTCTCTTGGCAAATGGCATCACCACGTCTACCACCATGCCCCTGACTACCATCACCACGTCCACCACCATGCCCCAAACTAGCATCATCACGTCCACCACCATGCCCCAGACTAGCATCATCACGTCCACCACCATGCCCCTGATTACCATCACCACCATGCTCATCATTGCAATCCCTTGTAATCCGGGAAATTTTTTCTTCTGTAATAAATTTCATTATAAAAATGATAAAAATCTGGCAAAAAAATTCGGAAAGCTTAACTAGAATCAAAATATGTGTGTTTGTCTGACCAGATGAAATTAGATTTATCATGACTGGTGTTTATCGATTTAAAAATTTATGTATAGAATATTGTATGAGTACAGTTTTATTTATCATGAAGGTAAAGTACATGTTGAATCTTATAAATAATCTCAAGTCTTTCTTGTGAAGAAGTGTAAAAATAAGAGTCTTCAATAAAAATTCTTATAACATGATAAATAAAATTTATTTTGGTAAGCTAGTCATGTAATGGTTCTGATTTTAAAGTTACAAATTTGTAGAATACCTGTTTCTTGTCGATTGTCATCATTATCATCACCACCATCATCGCCATGCACTTGAGTATCTTTTTCATTACCATCATCACCTCCTTGCTCATCACCATGCTCATCATCACCATGATCATCACCATGCTCATCACCATGATCATCACCATGCTCATCACCATGATCATCACCATGCTCATCACCATGATCATCACCATGATCATCATCACCATGATCATGACCATGATCATCATCATTTGTCATAAGGGTAAACTGTGACTTTACAGATTCTGTGTTATGTAAGATTAGGTCATTTTTAAAATAATGCTTGTTAATGAAAATTAGAAGGCCAAAATGACGGGTAGGCACTCTATCTTTTTGGTCTTTTAGTGAATGTTCAAATTTTCTTAAATTAAGTAACTCTAAATTGTACATTTCCATTTTCATCTTGAGACCTGTAGAAGCCTTCAGGTTTTCCGGGGCCTCTCTTTTTATCTATATCTAAGGAAACTATTTTGAAAAATTTTACATGTATATATATAAGTAAAAATTATCTATATTCTTATCAGATGAAAAATGAAGAATATTTATATTTTGATTCTTGTGTCTATGCTCTGGTTTTGATTGAAAATTTGCAAATTTGTAGAAATACCTGTCTCTAGACCAATGCCATCTTCATCCTCATCACCTTGACCATCACGTCTTTCATCACCAAGACCATAACCATCATCACCATGTGTCAATCTGGTACTTTGTTATCCTTTAACAAATATGATTTCAATATATAATGATAATACCTTGACAAGCAATGGCTCGGGCTAAAGTGGAATCAGAAAGTCTGTCTGCATAACCATTTACCTATGTCTTTATACTGTACTAGAACAGGGGTTCTTAAGAGAGATTGTGTGAACTTTTTTCAATACTTGTGTTCAGTACAGTGCAAAATAATGACCATGATTAACTCAGTATTTTCAAAATTTATTATCTAAATAAGTTTTAGACAATAAAAAATTCTTCATAAATATTTTTAGAATATTGTATTATTTTCTAGCCTTTTGAAGGATAATATTCACATGTAGTTGTACAAGACAAAAGTTCATGAATAATAAAGTATATATATAATTTGTAGGTATACCTCTGATGCTGGCCTTGTTTGCTGCAGGACCTATCAACTCCAGGGGTGTGTGTGATGCCTCCATGACAGATACTCTGCTGTACCCTTCCACAGCCCTAATGAAATCTGAAGAAAGAAGGATTTGCTAATGCTAAATGTGTATTCATATGATTAATATTATCAAGGACTGATGATGTATTTCAGGAAAAGGACAAACTTTAATCAATGATTCTGGTTCAAGTTTTTTTAAAACATTTTTTTTCTTGAATTTTGAGATATTGGTAAATTCACTTTTAGGATTCATGATATTTTTGATAAGAAATTTTTGACATACCATCATTTTTCACAATTCTGCAAAGTTTTCCCTCTTCAAAAAGTCTAATCTTGCAGAGTGGCAGTCTGAGAGCAGAGTCTTCATATTGGTCAATGCACTTGAGCCAGTCCCTCTCTAATACTCTTTCTTGATCTTTTCCTGTCATGGAACGAAAGTGACTAAGAGGTGGATAACTGTGAAAGTCTTGCTCACCTGGACCATCATGAAACATTATGCCATCACTGCAGATAGACCACCAAGTGCCTTCGCCACAACTCAAGAAATCAGATATCCTTTGACAGTGGGTTTGAAATAAGGTTGGTCTTTTTTGTAGAAATTCCATATCAAATAAGTTGTTCCCTGTCTTTGGAAGATGTTTGGCTTGGTGACTGATGATTGAGTCTTGATGTTTAACATAATCTTTTTTGTTTTCATTCAGCTGTTGTGCATTGTATCTCAGCACTGCATTGTCTATGATCTTACCGCATTGTCTGTTGGCTGTATTTAGAGAGATGTTTCGTAGGTCTCCGAATGATCTTTCCTCTTGTTCTGGAATCAGGGACCGCAGACAAATTAATCTGTAAGTTTCTGGGGTATGCACTGTTAGGCTGTGGAAATGTGAGCCGTAGAATTTTCTAGTAGTCATCTTCTTAGGTATGCTGATAACTATCTTTGAGAGAATGCTGAATTTGAAGCAGAGATTATACAATCTTAGAATTTTCTTGGTAGTTCTTTGTTGA
>PRKT01002064.1:8666-35857 GCA_003671525.1 Saccostrea glomerata | reverse complement strand
TGACCCCCTACCCGTATAAAAAAATCATTTTTTGTAAAAAAAGAGTCCTAGGGGTCATTATTTTATATGTTAGTTCCATAAAATATTTACCCCCATTGAAAAATGACCCCTTTAAAGTGATACAAAATTTATAACAGGTGAAAGGGAAAAATATGCTGTGTATTATAATTGTTCTTCCTTCAAGTAATTCATGGATTTGTTCGAATAGATTTGATCTTTGTTCTTCTTAGCACGTAGGGGTAATAAAGTTCCTCATTTCTCTCTGTCGACATTTTGACAAATTTGTTTTAAGCAATTCACAATCAATCAATTAATCTTCATTTCTCTGATAAAGGAGCAAACCTAGAAAATCAAAGATGGTACATGTAAATGGATCAAACGCATGCTGGAGATGAAAGAACTACGAACTCTAACTCTTGATTCCCGCCTACATTTTGCACCCATTAAATTCAATATTAATGGCAATTTGGCCATTAAATCTTTGTTTAATACAAAGAACAGTTCTATGGTAATTGATTAATCATTTTAATTCCAGCGCTAGATAATAAATTATCATTAATTCCAGCTCATGAAAAAGGGGGGTAGACGATATTTTCAAGTGAAATCGAACTTTCAAGAATCAACATGTTCTGAAATAGTCTTTGATATGATAAAATGTATCTCATATCTTTTCTTATGTTTAACGCAAATAGATACAACATATATAAATTAATAAAATACAATTATTTAGTTGTAAATAGTTTTAAATTGGTTGAAAAATCAGCACTTTTTTTTCGTTTTTTGTCTATAAACACATGTTCCCCCCGTGAAACACGAAAAGCTTTGGCATAAATTTGTAAACTTAATTTGTAAAAATATTACCTGTTAAAAGGAATTTTTGTTTCATGGGGTGGAAAGATGTTTTAAAAATATTTTCCGTTTTCCGTTGATTTCTATAGTGAAAAACACAAGTTTTACTAAAATTATAGAGTTATCTCTCTTTGGTATCCCAAATAAGTAACGTTTTATGAAAATTCATATAAATATCTATAAAAATTTTGAAAATCATTCGAATTTGTTAACTTTTAGAGAATTGACTTAGAGGTAGGCGGGAGAACAATACTATTGTTCGTAGTTCTTTATGAATATAATTTTTTTTCTTTACTGACTCCATTGATACATTGTTTCAGAAAAAAAAAATTGTTGGGAAAAAGTAGAAATTTGTAGCAGACGAATTAATATCGGTGCTTACAAATAAGTATTTTGTTCGAATTAATAAGGTTTCATTCGGACGAGTGAATAAAAATAGAATTGGATGACAGGACGCCTCGATGCTGTATATTTTTTCAAATGTTCCATCCTATACATTCAGTCTATTAAAATACAGTAGAACAACCAGACTTGCAGTTAACATTAACAAGTGAGAAATTAAAAATTAAGAGAATCACGTAGTCTTTCATTGCTAAAATTGTGTTTGAAAAGAGATGTTTTAATTGTCTTGAGAAAATAAAATTTCTTTTCAATATTCCTCCTTTTAATGTTTGCTTAAAGAATGATATTCCACTTGTTTTTAGAA
This sequence comes from Saccostrea glomerata, assembly GCA_003671525.1. NCBI lineage: Eukaryota > Metazoa > Mollusca > Bivalvia > Ostreida > Ostreidae > Saccostrea > Saccostrea glomerata. The sequence continues at coordinate 34,302 of PRKT01002064.1, read as the reverse complement.
ATCAAACCATGCAACAATCAGGATTAAATACTCTTTAATAGGAAAAAAAATAATTTTTCCTTCATTTCAACTTTTAGTTTGTATAAGTTTAGCAAATCCTATTTGACAATGAAAGAGGAGGAAATTTTTATCCCCCCCCCATAAAAACAAGAGGCCCATTGGTCACATTACTCACCTGAGAAGCTTTGACCATTCTGTTCTTTATGTTTTTATGACTAGATTTCCCCCTTGAAATACATATTGTGACCCCTACCTACCCCACTGATCATAATAAAAACAATTTGAAATTTACACTACCCCAGGATGCTTCCACACAAGTTTCAGCTTTTATGGCCCAGTGGTTCTTGAGAAGAAGATTTTTAGAGATTTTTCCTATATATTTCTATGTAAAACTTTGATTCACTATTGTGGCCCCGCCCTACCCCCGGGGATCATGATTTGAACAATTTAGAATCTACACTATCCCAGGATGCTTCCACATAAGTTTTAGCTTTTCTGGCCTAGTGGTTCTTAAGAAGAAGAATTTTTAATGACCCAACCCTATTTTTGTCTTTTCTTGATTATCTCCCCTTGTGAGAGGACATAGCCTTTAATTTTAATAATTTAAATTTCCCTATATCAAAGGATGTTTTGACCCAAGTTTGGTCAAAATTGGCCAAGTGGTTCTTGAGAAGAAGTCGAAAATGTGAAAAGTTTACAGACGGACCGACGGACGGACGGACGACGGACAAAATGTGATCAGAAAAGCTCACTTGAGCCTTCGGCTCAGGTGAGCTAAAAACATTACGTTAAAGCAAAAAAAAAAAAATGAAAAGCAAAAATATAAATAAAACTCTATACCTTTCAATAATACTGAAAGAGGCTCTAGATAAAATATTGAAATGAAGTTAAGCCTTCACACAAGTACTATCATATCATAATTTACTCTGCCATGATTAAAGCATACTTTAAATGTTGGTGGGGGTATACTTGAAAGTATTGTGGCAAAGTAACAGTTGAAAATTAGTAGAATATTAGATTATTTAAAGCTGAATTTTAGTCCCTCCTTATAGAAAAATAAAGGTAGGGGAGTTTTTTTTTTATTGTTGCTTGATAATCGACTTCCTCCTAAATAAGTAAGGGGTGGGGTGGGTATAACACCTGAAAAATACTCTGTAAAGCTATAGGGTAGTGTAAAATACATATTCCAATGCAAAAACTATACATGTAGATATAACCTTTTGATACTCCACCCTTTTACTCAGTTCTGAGTATATTTTTCAGAGAATTTAATATGAAAATCAAAACAAACATTTTCATTTTTGTGACGTCTTCTTTATACTGTATCATAATATGAAAAGTTAATTGAAGATCATTTCTTTTAATGTCCCCGTAATCGAAGATTCAGGGGGTATATTATCGTGTCCGTCTGTATGTCTGTCTGTCTATATATCTGGCGGTCTGTTTGTCTGCAAAACCTTAACATTGACCATAACTTTTCATTTATTGGAGCCATGACTTTCATATTTTATATGTGTATTCCTTGTGACAAGACCTACTTTGGGTACCACCAAATTTGACCTTTTGGCCTATACCTTGGAGTTTGTCCCATTTTACACAAAAATGCCAAATTTTTACTTTGGCCATAACTTTTAAAGGGTAGATACTAATACTACTCATATGTATTTTTTTGGCATGACCTTTCAACGGATACTAAATTTTTTTTACGTTTTGACCTTGACCTTGGAGATTTCCGTACTTATGAAAAAAAACTTTTTTAACGTTGGCCATAACTTTTGAACGGTAAGAGCTAAGGTTTTCATACTTCACATATGTAATCCTTGTTACATTAAACCTTTCTTAAGAAACAATCAACTTTGTCCCTTTGACCTTTGAGTTTGACCTTTCAAGAACTTATCCTTAGCCATTACTTTTGAACAAGTGGTGCTAGGGCTTTCCTATTTTGGGACTGTATTTCTTGTGAGAAGACCCTCCTTTGGGTACCAATAAATTTAAATTGCATTTAAGAACAGTTTAACCGTCGCTATGTTGCCATACAGGGGCATAGCTGTCTCACAAACACATCTTTTCATTTATAAGAGGAGTTGCTGATAAGAGATGGATACCCCAAAGCGTAACAGACGGACATCCCGACGATCACTATAAACCCTCCCGCTTTTCAAGCGGAGGATATAATAATATATAAAACTGCTGATTTTTTCTGTCAGTACGATGATTTCAACCATTGAAAAACAATGTTTACCTAACCCTTTAGGCTCGATAAATCTTTTACTCCTTTAGATTCTGAATCATCGCATTGACCATAAAATATAGCTATAATTGTATAATGTTACGAGATCAACAGCTCATCAATTTATTCCAAATTAGCTCAGGTGAGCATTTTGGCCAGTATGCTTCTTTATCTAATTTTTGTTTTGCCCCCTAAAAATTTCAGTTTTAATCCACAGGGAGTCATTTTTCTACGGGGGTCATTTTTCTTCACGTGGGTTCTGCAAATTTTTAGGGAAGTGACACTTTTTCTACGGGCGAAAGGGTCATTTTTCGACGTCGGATGATGACCGGGGGTCATTTTTCGCTGTCAAAAAATGACCCCCGGTCATTATTCGATGGGGGTCATTATTCGTCTTTACACCGGCATGAAGCGTCGAAATTGATAACCCCATGAATCTTCAAATATTAAATTCACTTCTAAATGTACAAACGTCTCATATCCTCTTCACAACAATTGTACATGAATGCTGGACGCAATCATAGCAAATACATGTACATAACCATCACCTGGGACATTTTTTAAGTTAACAATAGAGAAAATGTTTTAAGTGGGATAAAGTCCGAAAACTATCTATTTTGTAAAAGAAAAAATTATACGCGGCCCTTCGGACCTCGAACAGTTCATTCTCTCAAAGAATGGACAGTTTTCGGACTTTCTACTTTACATGAAAATTGATGCATGTCAAAAGACTTGAAACAAGATGTGTTTGTGAAACACTGATGCCCCCGTATAGCAACCAAGCGAACATTAAACTGTTCTAATTTGCATATCAAATATAACAGTACCCAAAGTAGGGTCTTCTTACAAGAAATACGATTGTGAAATATGAAAGCCCTAGCACAGCCTGTTCAAAAGTTATGCCCAATGATAAGTTTTGAAAGGTAGGTCAAAATCCAGGGTCAAGGTCAAAGCTGTTGGTTTCTTAAGAAAGGTCTGTCACAAGTATTACATATTTGAAGTATGAAAGCCCTGACCCTAACCGTTCAAAAGTTATGTCCAAGATTAAAAATCTTAAAAAGTATGTAAAACTCCAAGGTCAAGTTAAATGGTTCAAGTCCTTGATATCCAATGAAAGGCCTTGTCACAAGGATTAAATATATAAAGTATGAAAGCTACCCCTAGCCCTTTAAAAGTTAAAGTCAATGTTTGTTTTTTTTAAGTAGGTCAAACTCCAAGGTCAGAGTCAAAGGGTCGAGGTTCCTGGTACCCAAGGAAATGTCTTCTCTCACAAGGATTACATACAGTTGTACTGGGCCTTTAAAGCTGAAACTTGTGTTGAAGCATCCTGGAGTGGTGTAGATTCTAAATTGTTCAAATTATGACCCGCGGGGATAGGGTGGGGCCACAATTGGGAATCCAAGTTTTACATAGTAATATATATTGATTTTTTTAAAAAAATCTTCTCCTAAAAAACCAATGGCCCAGAAAAGCTGAAACTTTTAGGGATGTATCCTTGGGAAAAAGTAGTTTCTTAATTGTAAAAATCATGACCCCCGGGGATAGGTCTAGGCAACAATAGGGAATCGAAGTTTCACATAGAAATAGATTGGAAAAATCTATAGAAATATTCTTCGTAAGAACAGTTGGACAGAAAAGTTCCAACTCATGTGGAATTATGCTGGGGGTAGTGTTGATTCTAAATTGGTAAAATCATGATCCCACAGGCGGAGGATATGGCCACAGTAGGTTTTACAAGGGGGATTCTGGTAAAAAAAAAAAGTATATCCAAAGTTACTCATTTGAGCGATTTGGCCAATGGACCTCTTGTTCTTAACCTATTTCTTAGCCCGCATGGCGCATTGGTTAAAGCGTCTGCTCCATAGTCGCTAAGTAAGGAGATGATCCTTACTTCGCGGATTCGAATCCCGCTGTGGGATGTGAAGAGAGGTCTTCCGGATAAGACCGTATAAATTGAAGTTCCGTGTCACAGTAGGGGTGAAGTCATGAAAAAGATCTCTCCCTGTTCAATGGCCCTATCTGGCGACTATAGGACAAAATTTACATCTTCCAACCGGCAAGTCGTGGCGTCTCCATATGAATGAAAAATTCTCGAGAAGGACGTTAAAAAATATACAATCAATCAATCTTAACTTATCGGTATATTTTTCAAATTGTATACACCACTTTTTGATAAAATTAACTTTTAAATGAATAATAAATTAATAAAATATAATGTAGCTTAAGCAAATTTTGAGTCAAAACAATTTTCAAAACCCTATCATCAACAAGAAAAATATCATTTAGAATTTTATGATTCTAAGAAGGGGAAATCCCTTAACAAAAAACTATAGTATAATTTTAACATTTTGAAAACTTTGATTTACTATAGTGATAACTTTGAGACTTTAAAAAACTTTATCGAAAACTTTGACACTTTGAAAACTTTGGCGAAAACTTTGACACTTTGAAAAACTTTATCGAAAACTTTGACACTTTGAAAAACTTTATCGAAAAATTTGACACTTTGATAAACTTTATCAAAAACTTTGACACTTTGAAAAACTTTATCGAAAACTTTGACACTTTGAAAAACTTTGATCAAGTCTTTGACACTTTCAAAAACTTTGGCCAGACCTTTGACACTTTGAAAAACTTTGGCGAAAACTTTGACACTTTGAAAAACTTTGACAAAAACTTTGACACTTTGAAAAACTTTATCGAAAAATTTGACACTTTGATAAACTTTATCGAAAACTTTGACACTTTGAAAAACTTTGACCAAATCTTTGACACTTTGAAAAACTTTGGCCAGACCTTTGACACTTTGAAAAACTTTATCGAAAAATTTGACACTTTGATAAACTTTATCAAAAACTTTGACACTTTGATGAAAAACTTTATCGAAAACCTTGACACTTTGAAAAAACTTTATCGAAAACTTTGACACTTTGAAAACTTTGGTGAAACCTTTGACACATCTTTGGCCAAACTTTGACACTTTGAAAAACTTTTGCCAAAACTTTGACACTTTGAAAAACTTTATCGAAAACTTTGACACTTTGAAAAACTTTGGTGAAAATGTTGACACATTGAAAAACTTTTGCCAAAACTTTGACAATTTGAAAAACTTTGGCTTAAACTTTGACACTTTGAAAAACTTTGTCCAAAACTTTGACACTTTGAAAACTTTGGCCAAAACTTTGACACTTTGAAAAACTTTGGCCAAAACTTTGACACTTTAAAAAACTTTATCGAAAACTTTGTCACTTTGAAAAACTTGGACAAAAACTTTGACACTTTGAAAAACTTTGACGAAAACTTTGACACTTTGAAAAACTTTGGCGAAAACTTTGACACTTTGAAAAACTTTATCGAAAACTTTGACACTTTGAAAAACTTTATCGAAAACTTTGACACTTCGAAAAACTTTGACCAAATCTTTGACACTTTGAAAAACTTTGGCCAAAACTTTGACACTTTGAAAAACTTTATCGAAAAATTTGACACTTTGATAAACTTTATCAAAAACTTTGACACTTTGAAAAACTTTATCGAAAACTTTGACACTTTAAAAAAACTTTATCGAAAACTTTGACACTTTGAAAAACTTTGGTGAAACCTTTGACACATTGAAAACTTTGGCCAAACTTTGACACTTTGAAAAACTTTTGCCAAAACTTTGACACTTTGAAAAACTTTGGTGAAAATGTTGACACATTGAAAAACTTTGGTGAAAATGTTGACACATTGAAAAACTTTTGCCAAAACTTTGACACTTTGAAAAACTTTGGTGAAAATGTTGACACATTGAAAAACTTTGGTGAAAATGTTGACACATTGAATAACTTTGGCCAAAACTTTGACGCTTTGAAAAACTTTGGCTTAAACTTTGACACTTTGAAAAACTTTGGTCAAAACCTTGACACTTTGAAAAACTTTGACAAAAACTTTGACACTTTGAAAAACTTAATCGAAAACTTTGACACTTTGAAAAACTTTGGCCAAAACTTGACACTTTGAAAATCTTTGGCCAAAACTTTGACACTTTGAAAATCTTTGGCCAAAACTCTGACACTTTGATTTACTATAGTTACCTATAGTTAACTAAAGTTAACTACAGTATTTTTTTGTGAAGAATTTTGAATGTGAAGAAATTAAACACAAATGGTCTTTCCTAGTAGGTCAATAAAAAATATAACTAATTGAAATTTAAAATTCATACTATAATTTTACATGATACAAAAAGATGTCTAGATTCCGGTAAATGCGCTGTGTACAGCTCTTTTTTTTTCATTTCAAAACCAAAAAAATATATTTTTACAGAGAGGATTTGAAAATGATTGAGTAATGGTTTATCTTAATATATTTAATCTAATCAAACACGTTTAGTAGAGAAATGGATTATCTTATATTTAATTTATTCAAACACTTTTAGTTAAATTGAACAAAATTATGAGCTATAATCAAAATCGCCATGGAACATTTTAAAATCACCTGAGTAAACTCAGGTGACCTATTGCTGTATGTTTTCGTCCGTCGTAGTTCGGTGTCTGTCGTGCATTGTGCATCGTGTGTTAACATTTGAACATTTTTAGCTTCTTCTCTGCAACCGCTCAACCAATTTCAACCAATTTTGCCAGAAAGTATCTGTGGGTGAAGAGGAGAAAAAATATGAATTCCTAGTCCCTGTCCATCCCCCTGGGCCTGAGGGATGGTGACAAAACCAATCATTGAGTGAGGCAATCAATATGAAAATATGAAAATCTTCTTCTTTACTCCTGGACACACTCAGTTAAACTGTTGCCATGATTGTACTGAGCATTGAGTCCTCTACCAAAATTGTGTAACATGGCCTTGGGGTCAGGGGTTCTAGTGCTAGGGCGGGACTAATTGTCTTTTAAAATCTTCATTTCTACTCCTGCGAGTAAAAAATATTACCAGGTAGATAGTTATGTTTCATAAAGCTGTCTTTTCCAAAATTGTGAATTGCATGGCCCCTGGGTCAGGGGTCCTTGTGCTTAGGTGGGCTAAATAGATTATATAGTGAAAACGCGTTAGTTTTTACATATTTTCCCCTCCAATCCTGGGTATTAAATAAACTAACCAAGTGCATTGAAATGTAGAATAAGGTTACCTCTTCAAAATTGTGAGTTTTATGTCCCCTGGGTTGGGGGTTCTGGTGTTAGGGTGGGGGTTATTGATTATTTAGAGAAAATATAAAAATTCTTCAAAAAATCTCCTCTGCTCCTGTGTATTAAACCAAAGAACTATTTACATAGTTATGACGAGGAAGGAAACCTCTTCCAAAATTTGTAAATTTCAGGGCCCCTGGGTCGGAGGTTCTGGTGTTAGAGTGGTGCAATGCATGAATTCTTTGGAAATCTTTTTCTTTGCCCCTGGGTATTATGTCAATGATCTAAGTACATATCTATGATGAAGAATGTGCTCTTCCTAATTTGTTAATTTCAGGGCTCTTGGTCAGGAGAACTGGAGAAAGTTACATATAAAGTCTGAAAATGAATTATTGAAAATATGCCCTTTGCCATTATTCAGCCATTTATGATGAAATAAAATTTATGATTAAAACTTTGAAATATATGGCCCAAGGGTCAGTGGTGCCAAACTGGTTATAAGTGGAATGCATTTTCTCTTTGTTACTCTGATCTACCTCTGGGTATTAAGTAACCAAAGTAAGCATGCTAAGTGTATATTCATGATAAGCAATGGTGCCTCTTTCAAAATTTTGAATTTCATTGCCTCTGATCAAAAATACGAACCAAATTCAATTGTTAGAAAGTTGCTACATGCTACTTAGGTGATCTATAAGGCCTGTTGGCCTCTTGTTAGTTTTTTTTACAAGTAAAGTAATCCAAACGATAATTGTGTTCACTATAGTTGATTTATTTTGAAATGCTGCTGATCATGATATTTTTTTTTTATTATTTACTAAATTATTGATAACAACAAATAAAAAAAGTTTTAAGTGAGGATTTTTCCCAGTCTTTGTTGCAATGAAAAAAATCAACAATATTCTCAGTATAGGTCATTGTTTTATTACGTAGTAATTTCGTAAATATCAAAATTAGTAAATAAAAAAAAAATACAGTGTATGCCTTCACATACAGAAAAACTGCCGTCTTAAGAATGCTTGATCAATTCATCATTTGTTTCTCCAAAATACCTCGAAATTTAATCCTTTACAATATTTTTCCCTTTTGCATGTTCAAAGTATATATTTATGCGTTTTACAATATGATAAATAGATATTTACCGTGGAACCCAGTAGATGTCGTATGTACACTGTATGAATGTGTTTAGCCTGTCTCTTTGGTCCCAAATGTTCATAATATAGCAATAATTGATTTAATGTTCTTATTGAAAATATAGCATTTTGAAATTCGTGGAATTCAACTTGAAATCCTGCCAACTACATGTAATCCTGAAACCTATATATATTCAATTTTTATAATTGCAAAGAAGAGATCAAAAATATATAAATTATTATTTTCTTGAAGAGTGTTGGCAAACATGTTTTAAACATGATTTTTAGTTGAATTAAAAAATGATTAAGCCCAGTACACTTTAATTTACTAAAGATGGATTATAAATCTTCATGAATTATTTCATTCCTAAAATTTGAGAAACCTGTATGCAACATGCTTTTAATCGGGCAAATACAACACTGTCTAATGTAATGAAATTAATGATAATGTGAATGGCATGCAACTATTTAGAATAAATGAAAAAAAACCATCTTCATTTGCCAACTAACTTGTATAATACAGGCGTCTGAGTCAAAGATTTGTTAAAGATTGTGTGTAAGATTGTGTGTAATTTTTTTATGAATACCATGAAAATGATTGGAATCCTATTCGTAGTGATTTGTTTATTATTATGTGCATTGTTAATACTTCATGTTTCATATCAATGTTTGTCTAAAATATGATCTTATATAAAAAAAATATTTTTGATAAATATTAACACTGTAAATCCGAACGTAGCCCAAAATATTCAATTAATATTTAAAACATGTGTAAGTGCAAGTTATCTCGGTAGTGTAGGCTATTCAAAAAATGGAACACAACACGACTTGGAGCACAAAATTTGACATGTTTTCTTTATATCTTTGTACATGTACCTCTAAATATTCTGTTAAAACATGAATAATAAAAGATGTGGATAATGAAAAGATTTTTCATTTGATATTTTTCATTTAAAAATAAGAGCTGACCCTCAAACAAGGACTCAAAGGGACCAGAAGTTCTTCATCCTTAACTCTTAAAACAACAATATTTTACTGAGGCAATATTTTCTTCTTAATAACTGAAAAAAGAATTGTTTACCTTAATGATTTGCAACTATATGTTATAAAATTAAGATCAAATGTTACTTCACAAGGAACCAAAGGCATCAGAATGCTAAATCTTTGAAGCTATATATCACGTCAAGCTTTCATACGTAATATAATTGAACAAAAATGTTCAAAATAATCTTTCGAACTCTGCATTCTTTCACTTTGTTCAAAATGGTCCCATTTAGGATTTAAAGGGTTTTCCCATAAACCTTATCTCGAAAAGAAACACTGAACTTCTGGATGGTTGTTAAATAAAAAATATGCTTAAATCGAAAGACCTTTCATTTGGTATCAAGAAAAAATGATTTTAACTTTGCCATCGTCAACTCTTTTATTCCTTGGGTAATGTTAAACCATTACTTCCTTATGGTGTCAATGTTTCTGAACTTATTAGCTACTCAATAGCTTGCTTTGATCTATAAGTACGATCAAATTTAAGAGAGAGGCATTAGTACTATCACTACTAAGTCAGAAATATACTGACATTTCAATTTCTTACTGACAAACAAGACAAAAAGATTATTTTGAATTTAATTCAAAGATTAAAGATTATTTAAATTAAATTATTTTTTAATTTAAATACTTGCAGAGCTTCAAATCTAAACTATAAAGTACATTAAATTATTATAACAAGAACTTGAGATCTCTGTGGTAATTTTACAAAAGTTGTTTATTTATATAAAAAAAATTGACAGTGATTAAATGGATTATTATTAAATGGAGACTGCTTTTTTTTTTTATTATTATTTCTTCTCAAGGGTTTGAATTTTGAAACTCTATAAACAGATTTATTATTTATGAAAAAATATACATTTGAATTTTATATCTAATAAATTTATCTACAAGTACCAAGTTATTTCACGGAAGAAGTTTACGCAATAAATTAAATATTTGTATTTAATGTCTAAAGCTTACAATCTGCGATGAATCCAAAAATCGCAATTAAATATTAATATCATAGAAAAAAAATACAACTAGAAGACCGACCGAAAGAAGGTTCAAAGAAAAGGGCTTTAACAAAATTAATAAATTTAACATGATCGATCTATCAAGAACTAAACAGTTTAAGAAAATTAATTTCCTGAATAGAAATCTAAAGAATTGTTAAAATAATGGCGCTCTGCATTAATACATGTAAACTGTGTCATGAGAATATGAATCTGCTACAACTGCACATGTACGTTTATTACGCTAAGCTCTGACTTATGTACATGTAAACATTTATATATCAGATACTTAAAACCTAATATTTATTAACGAACATTGAATGGTTAAATACTTTTTTTCTTTACAATACAAAACAGAAAAAATAATTAGCAAATATGAAAAGAGTAAAATGCAACTTTTCCGACTAAATAATTATAAATCATTGCTATTAAACTCTGTGTGTACTGTTTTTAATAATAACAAAAAATAGATTTAATTCGGAAAATGAATTATTAAACCTTAAAATTATTTTAGACTGACCCGGTAATCTCATATGAGGCATATTTGAAGGCCGGGATGTTGAAAGCCCGTAGCCAATTTAAAATTAGATAAACAAGATCTAACCAAATAGCCAAATATAATATTGAATTCTTAAATAAAGTTATATACGTATGGAATGAAATCGATTAATACTATATAAATTGATTCGGTTTATTTACTAGTTTTGCATGGTCACGACGGAATCAGACGACTTCTTTTGTTTTATTTTTATCAAAGATACCGTAAAAAAATGGGAGCTAATTTTCATAGTTTAGAATGTTAGAACTATTTCATCCATTTCTACGATCAATGAAATTGTTTCCTAGAATTAATTTTGTCCGTTTCACGTAGAAAACCCGATGATCCGAAAGTGCATGTACCATAAGTGTAGTATTTTTTAAAGTTCATTAAAATACTTATTTCATAAACATAATGGAAACATTGTACGAAATGAAATAAATCAGCGGAGTGAGTTTAGGGACTTCATTTCATTAAATTGACTTATTAAGTTATTTGAATTTTTATTTAACATTCAAGCAATGCAATGATTTTTTTAATCCATAAATTGTACAAATATTTAATATATTTTGAATTAAATCTCTGATAAGTTTGTTCAAACAAGTTAGGAACAAAATCCCGAAAATAAGTAGATGCGTTTCATAAGAACCAGGTAATATTCGAGATTATTAATTGACCCCAGATGAGAAATCAGTACAGGTATGTTGACGGTGATCACACACGGGTGTCAGTTAGGGGATAAGGGGGAGGGGGTGGTTGACCGTACAGGAAAACAGTGTGCTAATTAGAGAGCTATTATACATACGTGTCAGTTTTCTGATAAGGAAAGGTCTTCGATTTATTTTGATTTTTGGCATCCCGATGGATTGTATTTTCAGTTTATTTCCACGCCGAAAAGGTAAGCTGTTAAAAACATATTTTTCCCTGTATATATTATTTTTATGTTATTTAATGCCAAATAAAATTAATGAAAAACTTCTATTTTATAGTAACAGCCATGGTGTGATAAATTGGGTAGAATATTTCCATGCATTATATTTTATAATTTTGATTATCTTTTATTAATTCAGACAGATATCAAGGAATTTATAATTAGCTTTAAAAAATAAATTTAAAATTTGAACGTATATGGCCAAAATCGTTGTTAAAATCATCTGGATCAATGTCTCATGTTTTATTATATTTCTAGCATCAAAACTTTTAATAATTGTGCATACATGCAGATCAGAGGCGTATACATTTTCCTAACGTTATCAGACAATAAACAAGGAAAATCAGATTGCATGAAAATAGATACATATCAATATCCTGCTTATTATTTATCTATTTGCCTTTTGTGTACGCGAACATCGTAGCTTACCAAAACTCTTTCTCCGGTAACTCTGATTTATTGAAGAAAATCATATTAATAGTATTTAATTTTGACAAAATAAATGATACAATTCGATAATTTAAAAAAAAATAGACCTGGTGATCGATCTACTTATAATTTCATTTCCACAAAATAGAGTTACTGTTTAAATTTTGACAATCACTCTCTGCTTTACCATGTTATAATTATCTTATTTATTTATTTAATTATTTATTAATAAATCAATTTATTCATTCATGAAATACGGTATTAATTTTTTTCCTTCCACGCTTTAATATTTCTTATATTGATGAAAAAGAAAGGGATAAAACTTTATTTTCTCATTTTTGGTTGAATTAATCTTATTTTTATTAACAAAACGAAAAAGAAACTCGGAATAGCTCAGTAGTTTCTGTGTATAGTAAAGATAAAAAGCGAGGGTTTCCGAATATTCACGATAAACGCAAAACACGATACACGATAGAACCTGATAAACGATCTACACGATAAACGCAAAACACGATAAACGGAAAACACGATAGAAAACGCAAAACCTGATAAACGGAAAACACGATACGATAGGATACGATAGGATACACGCACGATACGATAGGATACACGCAGGATAGAACACGATAGAATTGTAAAGAATAACGATGCGGGTACTGTAATTCGCAAAAGTTTGAAACGTAAAAATTAATCAACACCATTTTGACCCGAATTCGCAAAATAAAATCGACGTAAAAATTTCGAGATTTACGGTAAAGTCTTCTGTTTCCAATGGAAGACATTGTTTTCGTTTGGTTTCTTTATCCGTATTATTATCATTTCTTCCAACCCGATTTAGTGCACGCGATTTCTCTGCAACAGGTGGTTCGATTTACATCAGGCTTTCAGATGTAAAAGATTTTCTTTTGCTTTGGATATTTTTGTTAGTTTGTATGTTTTTGATGACGTCACTTTGATCTAGAGATAGGGACGCTTTTCTGATTTTCACAGGGTAACTCCTTCTGAAAGACTTTAAATATATGAATTTCCAAAGCAAGTATAAGCTGGATTTAACGTAGGTCGCGGGTTTGCTGACGTCATTAAAACTGGGTACGCAATTTATATGATTTTGGCGACTTTCTTGTGCACATCTGATTATGACGTCACGGTGAGAAAGGGAAGCTATCGCATTTGTTGAAATTGGTTGTTTAGTGCAACAGTATACAAAGAACATGCTGAAGGTATAGAAAAATAAATGAAGGCTTATTTTGATTCGAATGACCATCACTGAAAGTGTTAGAAAGGAGTGATTCTTGGTTTACGCCCTTTTACGTGAATTTTCACTAATATAAGACGTTATAAGCTGAAAGGGAAAATGTATAATAGTTATTCTATTGAATTATTATGATACTGGTCATTTGAAAGCAGATATACGTGAATTTCCTTTTTCTTAAAATCCGTATAATTTTTTTGTGCTGTATACTGGATCGATATTCGCGACGTCAAGCGTGACGTCGCGATATTTTATGACATCTTTGGAATTCAATTGAACAAAAAAGGTGCAGACGAATTTTATAAAATTTTCAGAGAATGGAAATCAAAGATAGAGAAATCAAACAGGTAATTTTCATGGTATGTTTTCGAACACTTTTAAAAGCCCTGTAAACCCGCGACCTACGTTAAGAAGTGTCGGCTTCAACATCATTCTATTGCAAAATGCACTGAAGCTTACCTGGGCCCGAAAAATTAGCTCACAAATATCTTGCAAAATTTGACAGATTTTCTATCACATCTTCTCACCTGTAAACATTCTGTTAAAACAAACCAGAGAAAAGAAGTTGTTCAGAAATATGATATCTTATATTTGATATGAAAAAGGATCTGACTCCTCAAATTAGGGTCCAAAAAGGGTAAAAAGACTTTCATCTATAATTCTTTAACGATTGCCCCTGCGAGATGATCATGAATAATTCATGATTTTCCTTGAATTTTTCATGAATTTGATACTTTTTACTTTTTTACAATTATTCTACCGGTTCTAATTAAGTTTCTAGATAAAGAATTTACAACGATCCCAAATATCTGACACAGGAACAGGTGCCCGTCGCTGATAATTGTCAACATCCCGATAGGAGATGTGTAATTAATCAGTCTGTCCCCAAAATCAGTGCAACTAACATAAAATATACAAAAGATATACAAGATATATACACATCACAGCTCCTCTATACACCAGGTGAACCGAATGTTCCATCGAATTCTACAAATTAATTGATTTTAAATCCACATTAGTCAACAAGGAGGCGTAGCTTAATAGATAAGGTCGCGGACAAGATGGACTTCCGGTTTGCTCATTGTAGTGAGCGCATAGGAATTAGGCTCAGCATAAATTGACCTCTTGTGTCAACTGTAAGTAGTGAGTTTTCGTCTTCTACGTTTTAGTGTGAGGCATAGTGTACATATGTTCATATTTTGTTAGTTTTTGACTTGAACCTTGTAAACTATTGAACAATTAAAGAGTGTTCGAGATGCCTGCCACGTCAAGTGGCGGCCATTTTGGCGGATCCAATAATTTGAAATCATTCAAGAACGGAAAATATTGTAAAGAGAACACCGTTATCGTGAATGTCAAAGATAACTCTAATGTGTGACCTGATGAAATAATCAACTTTTTTCACGAAAATTGTGTTATTGGGTCCCTTTACGCATGTGTGCCAAAGTCTGGTAATTTGTATGAGATAACTCTAGACGGAAAAGCACCAACACAATATTTGTAAAAGGTCGGAAATGAATTTTTCCAGTCCTATGAAGTGGTTCAATCTACTATTATTGTAAGTTTTCTCCATATGCCGGCTTACATTGAAGATAGTGAAATCGAACAAACACTAAATACAATGGGTGTGGAAATTCTATCGCCTGTAACTAGACGATTTTACCCAGGCACGACCATAGTGGATGGGACCAGGTATGTAAGGGTGAAACTCCCTCCTAATATGACCTCCTTCCCATATACGTTGAAGTTCGGCAAAGAGTATTACCGATGTATACACAACGGTCAAATAAAGGTGTGTTCGCTGTGTTATGCTAGCGATCATTTATTTAGGGCATGCCCACAATTCACCTGTTTTAAATGTAAACAGCAAGGTCATTACGCTCGAGTGTGTAAATCCAGTTTGTGTGAGCAGTGTGGTGAATGGACTCACAAATGCCATTGTCGCTTGAGTGATCACAGTTACGACAATAATAGTGGAAATTCTGAGGTCGAGGACGAAGAAAACCTATCGAACATGGAAGCAGATGAGGGACACGAAAGGGAAGTAGACGTCGACGTTATGGAAAAGGATACAGATCACGGAAAAGAACGAAACAGGATCAATTCAAGACAAAGAAACAGAACCTTTACCAGAGTTAATAGAACCGTCGATCCAGAGAACTCATCGGCAAATGTAGAGGAAAATACAGATAGCGTTGAGAAAGAGGAAACGTGTACCGCGCAGGGCCTCAACAAGTGCGCGCAAGAAAAGGAAACGATTAAGGAGGCTGGGGGGTCAACAAATTAATCATAAATTAACCACCAGATTTAACTTATTTTTTCACATACGGTATCTTAAGCTGTCAACTATCATTTGGCAAAGAAAAAATTCATATATTTTAGTTTTAAAATTTGACCATTTTTTATATCTTTATATGGAGCTCTTCTTTTGAAGGAGATAAAACTAGTCTTAAAATGGCTGCCACACCCCAGCCTCGTTAACAATAACGATCAAAAGTTGGGTAGTGAATTATCAGAGGAACAACATTCAGAGATAGACACAGACACCGGAAATGAAGTGGTAATTACGAGAAAAAAGAAAAGAAAGAAGAAAGTAAAAAAGAAGGTTAAGGCAAAGAAAAATAAATAGAAATGATGAAAATAAACTCCCTTCTCTCTTTCTTTACAATGGTCATTATAACATCTTGGAATTGTAATGGAATGTGTGATGTTAATAAGATGAAAGTGGTATTCGCTTTATTTGAAAAAAGAAAATATGACATTATTGGTTTACAAGAAACGCATTGGAAAGAGGATTTTATCGAAAAAAATAAACATTTCTGGAATGGTATTTTACAATATAGCAATTTTGACACAGCATCAAAGGGTGTAGCATTTTCAATTAGAAATGAAGTAAAAAATAAAGTTCAATTTATGAAAGGTTTTGGTGGTAGATATTTACACATAGTTTATAATGAAAATAATGAAAACATAGATGTTATTAATATCTATGCACCAAATTGTACAAAAGAAAGAGCTGCATTTTTTCAAGCTATTTCACAAGATATTCCACAGTCTGATAATTTATTGATATTGGGAGATTTCAATAATTCCCTTTCAGAGTTAGACAGGTCAGGAAAGACAACTCATGTTTATGATCAGTCCTTCAGAGCCCTTTTTAATTTGATGAGTGAGCACAATGTAGTTGATTTATGGAGAAAAAGAAATAGCAGGGTAAAAACATTTTCTAGAAAGTTAGTTGTAGAAAGTATTTTAGTTCAGAGTAGAATAGACTATATTTTAGTCTAACAAAGTATTTCTGGTTTTGTTAAAAATATTTATTATGTTGAGACTACATTAAGTGATCACTCAATGGTTGTGTTATATATTGACAATGCAACGAGTGAATGTGGACCTGGTTTATGGATACATAATAATTGTTTATTAAATGATGATACATACCGATCAAAAGTAATTGAAATAATTGAAAGAGAAAAATCTTGCCATTTATTTGAGAGTTCAACACTTGTATGGTGGGATAATTTGAAATACAAGATTAAATATTTTTCACAAAGTTTTACCAAAAGTAGAGCAAAAGAACGAAATAAAGAATATTACAGATTACAAAATGGTATTCAAAGATTGTCACAAAATATTGCAGACGGTATAAATATTAACATAGAGAAATATGAAGCTTTAAAACAAGATTTGTCAGATTTTGAACTAGAGAAATGCCAAGGAGCAATATTAATATCAAAAGCAAAATGGGCGAATGAATCTGACAAATGTACAAAATATTTTTTGAACTAAGAGAAATCTAGACAAAAATCAAATTCAATTAAAGTATTATTAGATAATAAAAGTGCTGTGAAATCAGACATAGAATCTATTTTAGATATAGAATACAATTTTTATTCACAATTATATTCATCAGTTAAAACAGATGAGGAAAGCAGGAAGCATTTTTCATCATTTATGAGTAAAAAAATGAATGAAAATGATATTGAAATGTGTGATAATGCAATTGAAAACAATAAAAATTGATAATGCAGTAAAAGAAATGACAAACAATAAAAGTCCAGGGTCTGATGGACTGACAGTAGAATTTTATAAAGCTTTTTTGCCACAATTGAGTGGAATTTTATTTAAGGTATTTAAAGAAGTTGAAGAAAATGGTAATCTTTCACATTCAGTAAAAATGGGTATTTTAACATTGTTATACAACATGTACAAGAAAAAAGGTGATAAAAAGCTATTAAATGTTCTAAATGTTGATTACAAGATAATAGCAAGGGTGATGTCTAGTAGATTAAAACATGTTTTACCAAACATTATATATGAAAATCAAACTTGTTGCATTATGGGAAGAGATATTGCTGACACTTTGATAAGTATTAGAGATGTTATTGATTTAGTTGATATGGATAATATTGAAGGTTATGTAGTTAAAATTGATCAGGAAAAGGTGTTTGATAGGGTTAGTCATGAGTATTTGTTTGAAGTTTTAGAATTATTTGGATTTGGACCAAATTTTAGAAAATGGATACGTATTTTTTATACTAACATATATACAAGTAGTAGTGTAAAATGTAACGGATTTTTTACTAAATATTTTCCAGTCAAGATTTCAGTGAGACAAGGATGCCCAATATCTGCTTTGTTATATGTTTTATCAGCAGAACCATTGAGCTATATTATTAAACAAAACGAATTAATAAAGGGTATTCCGATTCCAATGTCAGATAAGACAGGACTCATGTTTCAGCATGCAGATGATACAAAATTGACTCTCTCGGACAAAACATCTGTTTTTGAAGCTTTAAAAATTTTTGATTTGTATGGAAAAGCATCCGGAGCCAAATTTATATTCAGAAATCTGAAATGATGTGCATAGGAATTGGAGATATTTTAAGACAAAAAATATCACATAGTATTTCTCAAACAAATGTCATGAAAATATTTGGTATTTATCTTGGTTAAAATAGAATAGATTGTGAACATTTGAATTGTGATGAAAAAGTGCAAAAAATCAAACAAATTATCAATTTATGGAGACAAAGACGTTTATCAATTCAAGGAAGAGCTATTGTAATCAATTGTTTGCTTATGTCTAAATTATGGTACATCTGGACAGTTATTTCAATCCCTAAGTGGGCAAGAGAAATTATTCAGAGAGAGTGCTCTAATTTTGTCTGGAATTTTGGTGCTCACTTAGTTTCGTATAAAACTATAATTGGTGAGAAACATTATGGTGGACTGAAAATAAGTGATATTCATTTAAAAATGTTATCATTTAGATTAAAGGTTTTAGCCAAATATTTTTGTCACACAAAAAAATTTTATTGAAAGATATATTCAACTATTTTTTGACAAAGATTGGTAATTTAATAGCAGGTATGGAAACATTTTTACTACAGTTTAAAAAAAAGATTTTATAAGCTTGCCTATTTTTACGTAGAATTATTTAGTGCGTGGTATGCTGTAAAAAATTATGTTTATGATCCCGAAAGAGGGACTGATATTTTTAATTACTGTTTATTTTGTAATCCGAAAATAATATATGGTAACAAAATGTTATTTTGCAAACATTTTAATAATACTGGTATAACTCATGTGAAAGATATAGCATACGAAGTTATTCCTGGTTTTTTACCGTTGTCTAGCATTGTTGAAATTATACATGAAGACAATTCAGAAAAAAGTATTTCAATAATTAAGGAAAATTATACAAATTTACTTTCTATTTTACCAGAAGATTGGAAGGAATATGTTTTGAAAAATGAGTACAGGAGAGGTGTTTTAATCCCAAGTTTCTTATTTCATTTAAGCAAGAAAAATTTTTGTTCAATTTATGTACTTCAAACATATTTTATAAAATATTGGTTGAAAAACTCTTTTAAATGCCCGTATCATATACTTATTGGAAAAACAAACCTGGATTGTTGAATGATAATTGTTTAAGAAAAAGATGGGTCTCATTGTGGGAATCGCATAAACCTCCTGATTTAGTTGAATTAGATTTTAAAATATATCACAATGCTATTTTCACATATGAAAAATTATCAAAAATTGGAAAATCAGAAACAAAGTTATGTCCAATTTGTAGATCTGAAAAAGAAGATATTTTACATTTGTTTTTAACCTGTGGTGAATTAGAAGAATTTAAAAACAATTTTGTGATTTATCATTAAGAGTCAGTTTTAAAGGACGTTGATATTGGTGTGTACAATAGTCTAAACTTCAAAAGTATATTTATGGGAACATTTCCATGTGAGGTAAAGAATGTTAATATATTTTTGTTAATTTTTTATATCCATTTGTAGATTTTGTATTTATAGAAGACGACAAATATTTTCACAAACTTCTAATAAACTGGACTTGATAAGGCTTTGTAAGTACATGTTAAAGCATTATGTCTCATATCAACATTATCAATTATGTATTGTTGAAAAGAAAAAGGAAGTGTTTTCAAAGAAATTTTTGCACAGAAATCCTTTAGTTAAACTAACTGATGATGTTTTATTATTTATTTTTTTATCATGATCTTGATTTTAAAGAATTGTAAGAGATTTTTGTACGTTTATTCATTTTGATTTTCACCAATAAAAGAGAGAGAGAGAAAAAAAAGGTCGAAGACAATCACGCAGGAGATCCGGGTTCTATTCTTGCTTTGTGCAGAAATTTTTTTTCTTGCATTAATTTTCTTCTCCCTTTTTTACTCGGAATTACATAAATTTAATGCTTTTATATCAGGAAGTGAAATAAAATTTTTAAGTTAAAAGATAAGTCGATAATTCATTAAAAAGATGCAACTGAATGATAACTGAAAGCTCACTGAAATGTATGTGCCATTCAGTCGACTGAATGGTAACTAAATGATCGCGGAAAAGTCACGGGAAAGGGTCTTTTTTTAGTGACCTTTCAGTGACTATTCAGTGGGCATTCAGTTACCATTCAGTCGACTGAATGGTGGATTTTCATCCTGTGAGAACTTACGAAATGATGACTTTAAATGTCTCGGCTGATATTCTTGTTTCATCACTTTGCTTGTCAATAATTTACCTCGTTTTAGAAATTGTTCATACCTAGATCAAGCTCTTGTGTATCGAATCAACTGAGATATATACAATCCGTATAGAAAAGTTAAAGTCATCACGTTTATCATATAGCTTGGTGTTAGATTTCAATTAATGTCTTTTTCAAGTAAGATATCGAAGTATGAAACAGATGTGTCAGACTCTGTGGTATCTTTTATCCCAAGCTCACCAGGATATATCGTATCGATGAGGAATGGAATCACCATTGTTAATTGACAATACGTTGTCGATATCTCTAAATTTTGAGTTAAAGGCCACAGCAAGTGTTTTCTTCTTTTCACTCATAAGATTTTGCACAAGTTTTGCTTTATATGAATATGAAAATAGGTCCGCTAATAACGGAGCGCAATTGGTACCCATGGAAATTCCATTAGATTGTAGGAGTACCTGGTCTCCAAAAACCACGTAGATATTGTCAATCAGAAACTCAAGCATCTCTTTGATGTCAACTTCAGAATACTTGTGTGTGCAATCAAAATGTGTTTAAACATACGAGTTCCATTTTTATCAAAAAAAGCCGCTGTCAATGATATCAAAAAGCCTGCTATTAAGAATATTATTTTTCATGAATTATTCATGAAGAGTCATTTTAATGAAGATTCATAATATTTCAAGAATTGTCCAGTAATAAGTTCATTGGATCTTCATGAACTGTTCATGAATAATTTGTAAAAGTTTATTTAGGAATGTTCATGAATGAATAAAATTCATGAACGATTCACGAATATTTTTGATTATTAAAACAAAAAAATGCAATGTTATTATAAACATGAAAATGCATGAAGTTAAGAAAAAAAACAGTAATAGAAGATGTTTTATAATACAGCATCGTGAAAGACTTCACATAATTATTGTTTGTTTTCCAACCATGGCAATAAAATCTTTGTTAAAATAGACATTTACGATATATTAAACCATAATAAATGAATTATTTAGTTCATTCCTCGTAAAATTTTGAATAATTTCAATTCAAACACCACTTTTTGCACAATGAGAGGGCTAAAATAGGCTTTGCCTGCTGCCCAATCCCATTCACTTATGTGAATAAAATTTTGTATAAATAAAAAAAAAAAAATGTTTTACCTTACTTGGTCATGAGGAGAGGGGCATCCTTCCTCAGCATATTACAAAGTGTGTTTTAATGCCAGAAATGAAAAAAAAAGTTTTTAATTCCAGTCTAGGAGAAAAGTGCGTTCAGCAACAGGGCTACAGCTTTAAGCAGAGCTGAGAATTACCTTAGTTTCGAATTTCCAAGATTTTTGTTTAAAAGAAAATAACAAACACTATCTGAATAATTTTCACTGAAAATAAAATTTTTAATAGCAATGTAAGTTTTATCAATGAAGAATTAAATTTTTACGTTATCAATTTCACATATATTGCATTTTAGTTTCGTATTTTCATAACAAATATGGCGACCGCCATATCCGTAGGACATGATATAACAACAAAAATCTATCGGTACTTAAATCGCCCTCAGACTGAGTATTCTGAGCTGTGAAGACATACAGAAGAATTAAGAGCCAGTCCGCGAGAAAACCATGCAGAACTGTCCAAATCGAAGGTTGTCATATCTTAATGAAATTTAGTGGGTAGTTAGACTTTATAATATGTTATTCAAAAATGACCCAAAAAATCCCTTTATTCAACATGGCAGCCGTAGGCAGCGCCACCTCCTTTTTGCACATTTAAGTGCAAATGCACTTAAAAAATTCAAGGAAAATGGTATAATTCACATTTGATTTAATTTACTCAAAATTAAACTTGCATTTCCATTAAGGTATTTTTAAGTAACATAAGACTATGTTCTTTCAAAATTGACATTTATCATAATCAAATATGCAAAATATCAAAGGGCAGACACCTCTTGAAAATTGGCATAATGCCACTTTTCAAGAATTGCCAAAAGCATTAAAAATTTAATGCCCCAAATCTTCCAAGACCAATCTTTAAATTAATTATTTTGATTTTATTGTACAAATATAACTCTAAACATTATCTTTGCAAAACATTGAGCTTGGGATATAATAAATAATTGAGATATGGGGATTTACAAATTGCCAATTTTTGAAAAAATTGCTTCTTATCCCACTTCCCAAATCAAACAATTGTCTTCTTTTTTCGCTTGGCAAATATTCTTTTCAGGTAAGTTTAATTTACCCCCCCCCCCCCTTCAAAATCGTTTCTACGTCACTGCGATGACTGCAATTTTCGTGAATAAGAGATTTTATGAACACGAATAAATCAACTTGAATTAAATAATGGGGGATTGAATTCATAAAATATAGATTGTTTATAAATTTGTGTATTTGAAGTGATTTAATCTAAAATTAAAAATATGATACGTTTTCCGTTCCGTTTTCCGTTCATCGTTTTAGCAACACCCCTCCAGAACCCTTATAATTTTTCATTATTTTATCCATTTCAATATTAGTATATAAATTGTAGGGAGGTGGGTGGGGTTAAACGATTGGGTACTAGATACACTCGTATATTTAATATCCTGACCTTGATCGACTGACACGCCCCCTCCCCCAACTGTTTTTAGTGGATACATATAAGTGATATAACATTAAAAAAAAACAATTTATCTCTTTCTGCAATGGTATTAATAATTCAGAAAAAAGCATCAAATATTAATTTACAAAGCCTTATACAATTTTATTGATAATGTTTTGAAAATAATTTCGACAAAATTTGATAACCCCCCCACCCCACCCCCACCCCCGGGCCTCCAATTTGAATGAATATGAATCCAGTCTTTTATCATGTTTATAGCCGGTTTTAAATTTTTACCACTTTGTACTGCAAACTGGCAAAGTTTTGGCTGCAGTAACGACTTATATTTTCTTGGGTGGGTGGGTTGGGGGGAAGGGGGTTGAGGTAGTGCCCTCCCCCGGATAATTTTGCCAATATTTAACGTGGCGGGTCCTATATCGGTGGGATACCTAAATCAGTGGCATCTCCTTTTGAGCTGATGATTTTTGATAAGAGAATCAGATCTGACTTTATCAATATATGAATGTTACGTAAAACAGTAGTTTAAAGTACATGTATGTAATGTAAAATTAAAAATATTCCTAGGAATAACGGTGTTTGGTTAACTCAAAAACACACTAAATTCATGAAACGTAAACAATTTACATGTAGATTGAAATTACCAATTATTTTTTAATTTGTTGAGAGCATGCAATCAAATACCTGTTTGTATTCTACTATTCTTTATTATATTTTCTCAACTGATGACAAAACAAGTTGCTAAGACACTAAGAAAACTACGTACGTTTATATTGAAAATATATGATTTTAGTTTGTCAGTCCTCCATGATTTTTCCCCTCGCTTATTTCATTATTACATGTTTCATATGTGTTTTTCTTTTTTCGTTTCCTTTTCATATTCTGATTATGTATATCATATATTTGTACCTCTGACCTAAATTTATAATATATGTTGTAAATATTCTTCATTGTCCTCATGTACCTGAAATGGTTTGAGTGAATAAAATGATCTTGAACTTAAAAGGGGACCAGGTGCCTTAAACAAAAGATCAAATGTATATTTTGATTAAAAATATTCTGTTATCATTTGATTAAATTTCCTATTCAAATGTACTTGTTAGGAAAAATTTTGTAACTGTTAATTACCATGAAATACATGTAGATTCCCCGTGGACAGAACCCTATAGAAAGCATAGCTACTACATGTATATGCCCCAAATAAAAAAAAAACATCTGATGACCTTTCAATTTTTAGCTTACCTGAGCCGAAGGCTCAAGTGAGCTATTCTGATCAAAATTTGTCCGTCATCTGTCGTCGTTGTCGTTGGCGTTGTCGTTGTTGTTGTTGTCGTCGTTGTAAACTTTTCACATTTTCGACTTCTTCTCAAGAACCGCTGGACCAATTTCAACCAAACTTGCTACAAAGTATTCTTGGGTAAAGGGGATTCAAGTTTGTTCAAATGAAGGGCCACGCCCTTTTCCAAGGGGAGATAATTATGAATTTGTTAAAAATTAATGGCATTTTTAAAAAATCTTCTGCTCCAAAACCACAAGGGGATTCAAGTTTGTTCAAATGAAGGGCCACGCCCTTTTCCAAGGGGAGATAATTATGAATTTGTTAAAAATTAATGGCATTTTTAAAAAATCTTCTGCTCCAAAACCACTGGGCCAGAAAAGATGAAACTCATATGAAAGCATCCTCAGGTAGTGTAGATTCAAGTTTGTTCAAATCATGCACCCCGGGGCAAGGGTGGGGCCAAAATGGCCGACCCAAGTTTTACATAGGAATATATAGGAAAAATCTTTAAAAATCTTCTTCTACAGAACCACTGGGCCAGGAAAGATGAAACTCATGTGGAATCATCCTCAGGTAGTGTAGATTCAAGTTTGTTCAAATCATGCCCCCCGGGGCAAGGGTGGGGCTAAAATGGCCGACCCAAGTTTTACATAGGAATATATAGGAACAATCTTAAAAAATCTTCTTCTCCAGAACCACTGGGCCAGGAAAGATGAAACTCATGTGGAATCATCCTCAGGTCGTGTAGATTCAAGTTTGTTCAAATCATGCCCTCCGGGGCAAGGGTAGGGCCAAAATGGCCGACCCAAGTTTTACATAGGAATATATAGGAAAAATCTTCTTCTCCAGAACCACTGGGCCAGGAAAGATGAAACTCATGTGGAATCATCCTCAGGTAGTGTAGATTCAAGTTTGTTCAAATCATGCCCCCCGGGGCAAGGGTGGGACCAAAATAGCCGACCTTAGTTTTACATAGGAATATATTAGAAAAATCTTTAAAAATCTTCTTCTCCAGAACCACTAGGCCAGGAAAGATAAAACTCACATGGAATTATCCTCAGGTAGTGTAGATTCAAGTTTGTTCAAATCATGCCCCCCGGG